>RHLO01001032.1:0-29803 GCA_003719415.1 Aspergillus olivimuriae
GTCGATGGCGGGCCGTCGTTTGGGGATGATGATGGTGGATTTGGGTCGGGGTCGCGCAGCGCGATGGACGATATGCTTTGGGGGGCGGTCATGGGGTTCTTTTGGCCGGTGGGCTGTGCGATGTGGTTGCGGAGGGAGGAGGGGGTCTGGAGCTGGCGGAAAGGGTTGGCGGTTTTCGTTGGGGTGGTGGTCAATATTGCGTTTGGGGCGATGCGAGTGATGAATTAATGGAGTGATTAGGTTGTGTTGGGGGCTTGGGTTGGATAGGTGGTAGCGGGTGACTTTCGCCTTGTCATCGATTGGCTTGGTGTTCTTTTATATTCATGATGATACCCTGAGGTTGTCCGGAACAACCAGGAAGTTGAAGCCGGTCATGGAGTTTGAATCAAAATAATCATCAGGAGATATATCGTCTTATCTTGGATCAAGCAGGTAAAAGCGCAACAAAGACTATCATACAGCGTTCCATGAAAGTGTACGCCATCGCGCAGATACTAGTAGTATGTCGTAAATGAAGAGGAAAAGAAAAGGAAAACTCCCATCAACGCCCATTCGGCCCGAACGCTTAATGAAATTTGCTGTAGATGACGGCAACAATCAACAGAACCAAAACAGTGATGATCGCAATGGAGATCATCCGATTCGTAGCCATCCTGTCACAGACGTAATCGTTAGCACACATGCACGAGATGATGACAGCGAGCGACCGATCGACGAGGGTCAGCCGTCGAGGGAATATCAGGAGACGTTACCTACGGGCCATGCCCCTCAATGTCTTAATGCTGGTGTCGACATATCCTTCGCTCTGCTGCAGGCCAGATCGGGCATGCTCGATTGTCTCGCGTTGCTGGTATAGATCGGCGAGGGTGTTGCGACCGATGTCCTCTGTCTCAAGAGCAACCCGCTGACTCTCCTGCAGTCGTGCGGAGCTGCGCTCCAGGCGATCCGTGCCGGATAACAGCTGCTGTCTCTGTTCTAGATGTTCATCCTGGGGGTCGTCGGTGTAACGGTCGCCGAAAAGAGCCCTGCGGTCGTCGGAGAGCGACTTGAGCTTGCGCTTGGCCTCGTCGATGTCCGTGGAATAGTTGCGGAAGCGGACATTGACCTTGGACCGTGCCGCCGAGGGAATATTCTGCTTCTCCATGCGCATTTGATCGAGCTACACGAGGGGCCTTGACGTTAGCCGCCGGGCGGACCTTGAGCAATGGCGGAGGGGTCGGTAGGGGTCATTCAACGAACCAATTCGGTGGCCTCATCCAAAGCGCGCTCTGCCTGGCGTATCGCAGATTTTCGCTCTTCTCCGGAGGCCTCGGTGATCTGGTCCAGCTTCTGGCTGAGATCAGCTTGGACGAGCTTCAGCTCCGTCTCATAGCTGCTGAACAGCTCGGAGCCAGCGTCGGTATCCAGCGGGTTGGCCATGGCGATGATCGTGGAGGTGGTGATAAGAGAAGTCGTCACAGAGAGCTCTGGGGGGGTTGTGGTTCGATCGCAAGCGTCAGGGAGCGGTCAACGGCGAGTTGATAGGCAGACAGATACTGTGGCCACTCTTATCTGGGTGGCTGGCGACTGGGGCTTCAGGATGCGCTCTAGGGAAAGAAGGATGGTGGAAGGTCGAATAACCGACAGACCTTCGAAACGAAACGCAAATTGGCACAATCAGAGGGGGACCCCAACGAGCGAGGAGAGAGTGGACCAGGGAGTTAACGGAGATGACGGAGATGAATGCTCGCGATGATGTCCCCATTGATGGAACCTCCGCAGCAGGAACGGGCGACCCACACGTGATCCCCCGCCCGAGGCATTTCTGAGTATGAACGCCTTCCCTCCCGCATATGTCATTCATTCCCCGACCTGGACATTCCCCCAGGTTTTGGAAAGCACTTGGACCCCATCTGCCGGATTTCTCCGTGCCCCTCGCTTTTGCTCCTCGACCTCGGAGCCAATGACCGTCGCACCCCCCCAGCCATACCCCCGATTGAGTGTGAGGGATGTCTACACTGCAGCCATGGCTGACTCACAACCCTCTCGATGCTCCTCCACCAGTCATCTGATATGCCCATCCGGCGTCCCAGAGCTGAACCAGCCTGAACAGTCACCAAGGCACTGTCTTGTTTTGTTCTTGTCTGTGCCTCGTCTGGCCATCTGACGACTGTCTTCTTGCGTTTTTCACCACGCCCTGGATACCCCGCACCTTCGGAGAGACCAGTCTCGTGTGTTGATATCGAGAAGCTCTGTCCGGGGTACTACTTCGCCCGAGAGTCTCACCAACCTCTCTCGTCAGATGGCTGTTCTACTCTGAGCTTTCCTCTATCTTCATGCCCACGTTGCGTCGTTCCGAACGGGTTGCAGTCGTCGGCGGTGGTTGCACTGGAACCACTTGCTTCTGGGCGCTGCAAAATACCGCTCATGATGTGCATCTGTTCGAGGCTTCCCCAACCCTAGGGGGACGGATCAAGGAATTTTCCTATGACCATAATGGGAACCGGACGAGCGTGGACACCGAAACTCCTTCGTTCAATGCGGATGCTTCTCGTCAGTGTCCTCGTATCGCTCCTGAATTTCAGACTGACGACCGCTCCTAGCCAACCTTGTTGCTCTGCTGCGCTACCTGGGGATACCCACCTCTGCGATGCCCTTCAATTTCAGTACATCAATAGGCATGCATACGTTTGAATGGTGTAGTAATCTCGTGAAGGCTGTTCTGCGCCAGCCACGAGCCTTGTGCCGGGTAGAAACGTGCCGAACGCTGATGGATGTTGTTTGGTTCAAACACTTCCTCCGGGATTCTTTTGCCCAGCACGGTCAACCTGCACGTTATGAAACCGATGAGGACCTATCAACAGAGGACTATCTGACCAGGGAGAAGTACTCGAGCGGCTTTATTGAAGAGTACTTAGCCCCAATGCTGTCAGTTCTCTGGAGAACAAACGCTCTCAAGTACCTTCCATGCTTCCCCATCAAGGCCCTCACCCAATGCCTGAGGGAACATAACTTTTTCCACTCGCCCCAGAGTCTTCCCAACTGGCGCCGAATCAATCACGGGCCCAGCAAACTTGTCCAAATATTGGCCAAGGCCTCTGCCCCAGCAAACATACATCTCCAGACCAAAGTGCGAGAGATACAAAAACTTGACAAAAAGAGCTATAGGCTGCTGACCTCCGACGACCGGACGCTGGAATTTGACCACATCATTTTTGCCATAGACGGTCAGGAGATTCTCAGACTCTTAGACAGAGTGGAACCCGAAGAGAAGACCATTCTACAGGGCCTACGCGCAGGGACAAACATCGCTGTCCTGCATTCCGATGAACAGGTAAGTACAACTACTCCACCTTCCATCCTGACTGTCCAAGACCGCATTAGCTGATATTTCTCGCCTAGCGTCTACCCAACGTTGACCACTCATGGCCTTCCTCTCATTATATTTCGTTTGCCCACACCAAGAGCAAAGAAAATAATGACGACCTGGCTTCCAAGCCAATACGCTCGAATTCCTCCATCACCTATAATGTAAACTCACTTCAAGGCATTCCAGTCCGCCCATTTGGTCGCATCTTCATCACCGTCAACCCGTTGACACCGCCTCGGCCTCCTTTAGTCCAGGCCGTGTGGGAATTTACCGACCCAGACCCGAACCCAATGACTCTTCACGCGCAGAGTCAGCTTCCGTCCATTCAAAATCAGCGGGGATTGACCTATGGATTCCGGTGGACGGGCCGTGGTTTCTTGGAAGATTCGGTCAGTGCTGGTCTCGAGATTGCGATCGAGCACTTTGGAGCGCCCGTTCCCTTCGACTTCACCTACCACGGCGACCCGATGCGTTTGGAACAGTCCTTGGGATCGGACATTCGCCAGCATTTGACCAGAGTCTTTCTCAGCATCTCACATACTTATGTCCTGCTTTTTGAGATTTGTTGGCTTCTCCTGGCCACTCTCTGGGCCCAATCACGCGCGTCCAAAGTTGGACTCCCTTTCGACCTGTCGTTGAACAAGGTGCAGCGGTTTCAAACGTCATAGCTAGTCCCTATCTGTATCTCCAACGGGAGATGTTTGAGCAAGAAATAAGTGACATTAAAGTAAAGCAGTTTCGATGATTCATGTAACTCCAGACAGAGAAAAGCCATCCCCACACCTAACGGACATGGTATACATTGCTCGTGTTGTTTGTTTTTGTTGAGTTTTTTTTTTTTTTTTTTACCCTGGAGTAATACCCTTGTCTTCTCTAAGCCCTTCCTCCCCAAAAGATTTATTCAAAACCGTACAATCTGCCCTGGTGATTACAGCAAGAACTTGTCACTGTCCTGGCTCACAATGATGGCACTTCTCTTCGCATCCAGGAAGAGATCCTCGCATTCCGCCACATCCGCCTCCTCAATGCCACCGGGACGGCCGTTGACACGCGCCAGGATGCTGGCTGGCGTGAGCAATTGCAGAGCATACCGCAGACTGACTTTGCTGCCGTGCTCCGACACCTTGTCGAGGGCCGGGTCGGTGATGTTGAGGCCTTCCGTCTTGGCCCGCAGACGGATGATAGTCTTGATTTCGTCGGGGTTGTAAGGGTGAGTGGGGATGATGAGGAGACGGGCAAGGAGGTCGGGGGGAATGCCGTGGGCGGCGCTGATGTCGTCCGTGCCTTTAATGACGGTGTGGCCGCGGTTGGAGGCAAGGATGACGATCGGAGAGATAGTGGACTCGAGAGCGCGGTTCAGATATGTGAAGCATTCAATATCGAGCATGTGTACCTGATGAGTGTTAGTTTGCTTCTGCTCTGGTGTATTGGGGAGGTAAGAGAAGCCTACCTCGTCGATGAAGAGGACTCCGGGGACAAGTTCCGCGACACCCTGGTCAATGTACCGGTTGACGACCTTGTTAATCTCTTGACGGAGCTTATCCGTGATTTCAGTCTTCTTGGGCTTCATCAATTGCCCCATCATACTCATCACGTCCTGGCCGCCTTGCGGCCGCGCGTTGGCCATGTCCAAGTCATGTAGCGTCACGTCCTGCACAATCTCCTTCTTCTTGTGCACCTCGCCCTTCGGCACAGGGACATATTCTTCGGCTTCCAGATCAAACTCGGTCGCATAGGCATCGGATCGGCCCACCCGCTTGCATGCTCCGGTGTTGGCTTCAATGTAGATAACGTCTCCGACGGTGACTCGTTCTTTCTGAATGGCCTCGTAGATGCTGGGGTCGAGTCGCAGCTTCTTGGTGCCCTTTGCGGACTTCAGTCCGATAATCAGATGACTGATTGTTCGTCCATAGCTGCCGAGCGGGTTCTCGGTCTCCTCGGGCGTCAATTCCGTGACTTCACCTTCGTAGACTTCCTTCGTTTCGCGCACACGGAGACCTGGCAATTTGTTAACGCCCGTGATCATCTCCCCACTGCTCCAATTGTTGTAACGTACCAATGGCTCTCCGGAAGTTCTCCATCAATGCTTCGGTCTTCTTGACTTCGGCAGAGTAGATCTCACTGCCGACGATGGGACAGAACGGGACCTTGGTGCCCAGTTCCTGCGACACAGCAAGCGCGAGAGCTGTCTTTCCGGTTCCAGGGCCACCGGCCAGGAGAACCGCCCGACCGGCCATCTTCTTTGCTTTAATCAAATCCACCACGACACCGCATGCCTGCCAGGCAGGAGGCGAGTCAGTCTCTGTTCAGTGGAGATAGTGGAGAGGGGGAAAGTCGCATACCTCACGAGCGGTAGCCTGGCCGATGAAGCCATCACCGGAGACTTCAGCAGTACCATCGGCGCGCAGTCCAAGGCCCTTGATGTGCGTGTGGGCGGCCGTTCGGTTCTCGCGCGAGTTGCCCTTCACTTCACTGATCTGAACCATGGCGAAGGGATTGCGACTTCACTTGGAAGTCACACGGGACGACTGTAACTGGGTTCGAAGACGAAGAGGGCAAGAGAAGCGGGAAGGTCAAGGGTAGATCCACAAGATAAGTAGAACCCGCGCGGTCGACAAGCTGATGGAAGTTGGTCGCGATGGGATGATGGATGCTTCTGGCCGAAATTCAAGCACGCAGCTCCAGCGCCCTCCGTCAATGAGATCCGTCGGCGGCCAAGGCGGTCAGCCCGACTCCCAAATTCTTTCATCCAACACGCTCCCGCCGACCAGGTGAACCGCAACAGCAAACCCTCGGCATTCTTGTCTCGCTGTCACTCTTCGCTTTCCCTTTCTTGCGATTCGGCCTGTCCTGTCATGCTCGATACCCTGTCGGCCTTTTAAGCATCAACACCATGGCGGGTTTACAGTCTCGATCGGCCATGGCCCTTCCGTTCTCGCTCTCGTCCGCCTTTCGCAACCTTTCCCTAACATCCTCCAAGCGGTCTTTCTCAACGACATTGGCGACGCAAAAGACGAAAACGCTACCGGATTACATTCCCCCGTATCCGTACGGCCCGAACCATGTCTTCAAACAATCCAACTCCGGTCTCTACGGAGGCGTGATGATCCAATTCGGAAACAAGATCTCCAAAGGCCGAAACGAGGGGAAGACCCGGCGGTCATGGCAGGTGAACGTGCGACGGAAGAAGCTATACAGTGAGGCGCTCGAGAAGGATCTCTTCATCAAGGTCACGCGGAAAGCCTTGCGGACGATCCGGAAGTCTGGTGGACTCGACAACTATCTCCTGGACGACCGGCCGGGCCGTGTTAAGGAGCTGGGCATTTTCGGGTGGGAATTAAGATGGAGAGTGATGCAGACTCCTAAGATCCAGGAGCAATTCCGACAAGAGCGAAAGCGTCTGGGTCTCCCGGAGCCGCCGACTTTCGAGGAGTTTGTGAAGCAGAAGGAGGCTGAATTGAAGGCCCAGGCCGAAGATCCGACCAACATTTCGGAGGAGACGAAGCCCTTTTACAACGAAAAGCTCTATTAAGAGTAAACCGACAAAGAAGAAAAGGAAGGACCAAAAAGAAGGATTCAACTCGCCGATGAAGCGGATACCGAGCGGTTGATTTGCACTTGTTTCGAGAGACTCCATGGACGAGGCGTCTGTATTATTATTTCGATCACGGTCGACAATTTCCTTTTATGTCATTTTTGACTGATGCTTTGATCACCCCGGGGAGGATTGCTATGTCTTCCTGGTTTTTATATTGTGCTATGTGTTTTGGTTTGCAAGAGAGCTTTTCAGTGTATTTATACTTGTCAATACTATTTTGGGTTCACTCAATTGGGCATGACAGCTTCTTAACTGACCTGCGAAAGATTGACTGAGTTGTATTGGGCCAATACTCTCATATCACTGGGAATATAGTATTTGGACCGGCATACTCCGTACTCCATAGAATGTTGGATATATCGGGCTATCGATGATCCGCGGGTAATTTCCGGATCCGGCAGAACCACCTTGTTCCTGAGATTCAGTTCGATTCCCTTACTACGTTGCAACTCCCTCTCCCGGCGAGACTGACCCTCTCTCTCTTCTCTATCATGATCTAATTAGCTGCGCTTTGCATATTCTTCCAAACACTCCTCCTCAGATCATCTGCGCGGGCCGTATTGTCTCGGTATGCAGTTCGCCATACCTCCGCGGAGGAATCTCCATGCTCCCTACACCCAAGCCCCTCGGCTGTCCTTCCAGCGCAGAAGGCACCTCAAAGCGATCGCAATCCTCGGCTTCGCATTTCTTGTCGTCTTCTTCCTTCTCTCGCAGCTGTTTTACTCGAGCACAGGGACCACCGCGGTACCAGCCGGGACTGCGAGTGTCGTGGTGGTGACGGTCCTGGACCGCGCGCAATGGAGTGACGATTATATCCAGAGAATCATCAAGAACCGGGAGGACTACGCCAAACGACATGGTAAGCAAGGACGCAAATATATTGCAAGGATCGCTCCTCTTTACTTACACGGATCGTCTCCGCCCAGGTTATACCAACTTCTTCGCCAACCTGTCCGACTACGAGCCATCGCTGGATGGTGCCCCGCGAAGCTGGGCTATGATTCCGGCCGTCCGACATGCAATGGCATCCCACCCGTACTCGAAGTACTTCTTCCACCTCGACGCCCATGCAATCATCATGACCCCGAATAAAGCGCTGGAATCGCATATTCTCGACGAAGATCGTCTCCAAGAATTGATGCTCAAGGACTCCCCCGTGGTACCCCCGGACAGCATCATCAAGACGTTCTCGCACCTGCAGCCCAAGGACATCGATTTGATCATCTCTGCGGATGGGGAGGACTTGAGTCCGGGTAGCTTTGTGCTCCGACAGGGAGACTTTGCCCGGTTTCTGCTGGATCTCTGGTTCGACCCTCTGTATCGCGAGTACAATTTTGCAAAGGCCGAGACACATGCTCTGGTGAGTAGGATTCTATGCGCGATTTCTGATCTTTGCCCATGCAGAAAGTCTATCGCATCACAGTGTTTAAACCATGGAAGCTGACTACGATGTCTTTAGGACCATATCGTCCAATGGCACCCGACGGTGTTGGCTCGACTGGCAATGGTACCCCAGCGGACGCTCAATGCATACAGCAAAGACTCCTCCGCCATCGGCAAGGATGGCGCCTACAAGGAGGGCGATTTCCTTGTCCGCTTCTTTGGGTGTGATAAGGATACTAAACGCAGCTGTGAGAAAGAACTGGAGCCCTATTACAACCTATGGGCCAAGAAATTGAAGAACGAATAAGTGAAGCATTGTCTTATGGTTTTCTCTTTCTCGGTTTCGTCAAGATGTACAATGAAGCTAGCTATTCTGGAGTTTCTGTGGATGATCGTTTTTTTGTGGGGCCTGGCTGACCTCTAGCTTTATTGGTGTTTTGGGAGGCTGGAATCTTATGTATCATGTGCAGCGTTGTTTTCATCATTCTAGTTTGTTTTCTTTTCAATATTAATATACTATCATTTATTGGGCACAGTTAGACCACATAACATGATTGTAAGAAAGAACATGCGACGGTTCAACACTCGCGGGGGTGCTTGCAATTCCCGTCTCGATAACTCATGTTGTTTTACAGTGACAGCGTGGGATCAGACATGTCTCCAAGTCTTTTGCCCAATCCGCCTCTTGAAAGCCGCCGGCGTGGAGAGCAGGACGA
The DNA here is from genome assembly GCA_003719415.1 of Aspergillus olivimuriae. Lineage (NCBI taxonomy): Eukaryota > Fungi > Ascomycota > Eurotiomycetes > Eurotiales > Aspergillaceae > Aspergillus > Aspergillus olivimuriae. Next base: position 9,047 of record RHLO01001032.1, read on the forward strand.
CTTCGATATCTGGAACCACATACCCTACCATCACCCACTACCGCAAGTGTTGTACGGAATCCGGGCGATAGCATAGCTGTTGTGGCGTGCTCGCCGTTTAGATAATGCCAGGAAGCATGACAAAGCGCTTACGCTTGTACTTGTCAGGGAACTCCTTGCGGTAGCGACGCTCCTTCTTGACGGCCCAGCTAGCCATTTGGGCACCGCCCACGGTGACGAAGAACAGCACGCTCCAGCTGAGGCCGCTCACCAGGTAGACGCCGATCCAGGCAATGATCTCGAACAGATAGTTGGGGCAGGTGACCACACTGAAGCCAAAGCCTGACGGAATACCACGGTCGGTGGAACCCGGACGGCGCAGGTTGCGGAGGACGAAGTGCGTATTGAGGTTGGCCAGCTCGCCAAAGACGAACAGGGCCAGACCGGTGTAGAGAAGCGACGGGTTCGGGTGTGCCGTTGCGGCCGCGGCGTCGGGGCGGAACACCCAGTAGGCGATGTTGAAACCGGCGAGAACCCAGTAGTGACCGCTGTTCTTGACGATGTTGGTGGCCGGCATGGTTGCATTGCTGAAGCGGTGGACAAAGACCGTTTCAAACTCACGCTTCGCGAAATGCGCGGTCAACAGCCAGCAGACCAGGCGTTGGAGGTCGGAAGGATCCGGGAGCGGTTGGTCGAAATTGTAATAGATATACGGCCGGAGAGGGAACAGGAACAGCGCCGGGATGAGAAGAGGGCCCAGGTACTCGATGATGAAGACGGTGCGCCAGGCAATTTGGGGACCTAAAGGCAGACGAGAGGAAAAAAAAAACGACCCCGGTCAGTGTTGCACCAGCGGAGACTCTGACCACGCCTCCCACGTACCAAGGTCCTTGACATGCAGCACACTCTTGTCCTTCAGACCGGTTTCATCAACCGTAGTCGATTTTGAGTTAGGGACGACCGTCCGATCGCTTCCTTTGGTAATTCGAAGACGGTGGATCGAGAAGCCAGAGGCGTCAGCCAGCGAAGTGTAGATCTCGTCTGCCGACGCGGTGGAGGCCACCTGGAATTCCTGAGGAAGCTTCTTGATGGGCTTTCCTAGAACCGGGCGAGGCAAAGTTAGCGCCTCATCATCACCGGAATCTCTTATCTATATTTGCCTCAGGACCCGGTTGCAGGTTCTTACCTCGTGGTTCGACCACCAAGGTGATGGTGGAGGGCGCCATTGGAGCTGCAGATGACGGGTGCGGTGTTTGTTTTTCTTTTTTACCTGTTTCTGAGAATAGGACGTAATTTGTGATGAAACCTGTTAGATCCTCTGACCTCCGGAGGTTGACAGAGAGGAGACAAGAAAGAGGGGGAGGCGTTTTGGTTCAACCACGAAGCTACGTTGAGCGATGGCCGCTGCTGGTATCAACCAACCAGGCACCTCGGCAACGCATCCGGCACGTGACGTCCCGGGCGATCCATCCGCCTTTCAAGGTTCCCTTCGCGGATGCACAAAGAACCGGTCAGCGAACGGTTCCAGGGCTTCGAAATGGCCTGGTGTAGAAGAGGAAAAAGCAATGTGAGGTCATGATCCAGTGGCTTGACGTCTTGGATCTCCGCGGATTGATGACCTAGCGACGCAGATTATAGCGTTTCGATCGGGAGGAAAGTCGTTCTGGTGGACCTCAATGCATGCGAGGTATTCCGTATGCATACCTAGGTAGAACACGCTTCCTACCAAAGGTACGGAAATCTTATGCACAAGTATGCCACGGAACCGGTTCTACAGGAAGATTGCTAGAGTCGTACGAAGCTCTGGGGAGAACGGAACAATAGGCTTCTGGAAAAAAATGGCATGCATGAAATTGTGAAAGACCTGGACTGGCCGACTCGGCACTCTATGTACAGAGTATGTACTCCGGTATGTAGTGCGACCTCCATTGTACTGGAGGTACGTCTCGGTCCCTACCCAGGGAGGTAGTCATCCGCCGATCCCCTAGGCCGCGGATCCTAGAGTCTTATCCCTCCACCACGGTACACTGCTCAACCATACAGAGTATGATGGTTATGGAAAGGCTGCCCATACCAGGATCGCCCCCCATCGCCTCGTGGAAGACCGCTTCAATCATGGATGGCGCTGACCTGTCAGAATCGAACCATGATGGCGTGCGTGTGTCCCCAACTCCCGCTAACCACGCGGTGGATCTTGGCTCAATGGGCCCCTCCAATCAGTCCGTCACTGACCAATGCTCAGCTTCTGACAGCCTGAACTAGACACACGCGGAGACAATTAGATCCAGGTAGTCTCATCTCGCCCACAGGGGATCCAATCTATCCGGTCAATAGTCTGCACCGGGTTTCAGCCGGTCAGCCAGCCTGTCCATCGGGACATTGTATCCTGCTCCGTATTGGGGCGGACCCCCCATGCAGATCAGGGCGGTTGCTCACAAGGAGAACGAGTTGGAAACCAGCTGCTGTGGGGGCCATTGTTATCTCCCTCGAGCCACCATCGCTATCCCGGTCGTATTGCGGTGCGAGGCTGAGAGGGGCCAGAGATGGACGTGATATTCGGCGCGACTCACCCACCAACTTGTTTTGGCCCTCGACAATTCTCCATCCGCCCGATTGCTCCTCCTCGTGGCTTTCTTGAAGGCCCGTTGTTCCGTCTGGATAGGCATCGGTTAGAGAGCCTATGGCATGGTGTGGTGGCGCCCATCGATCGTCTCTTCTCGAGCTGTGACGCTGTTCGGAGGTCGTCGGCTATCGCTGCTGGATTCAAGCTGAACACTACCTAGTCACCCTGTCGAACCGGGATGCTGTGTGTACTATGTACGAATCAAATCACAATCCCACCGGGCGCCTGTCGGTGGGGCGGAACCCCGTCAAGGAGACTCCATTGCGGACAGCCTGGACAGCTGATTGCCTTCGATCACCATCGCTTCTCCCAGTGGTGACCCAGGCTTCAGCCGCATGGCTGTGTCTACTAGGGCGCTCCAGACTACTATAGGACCCCCCGGTCTCTCGTATAAGAAGCCGCCTGGAACCGTGATCAGCCCCTCTTTGCTCCTCTTAGTTCAGATTCCAATTCCACGGTCACTGCACGACGACAGACCACGGTTGTTGCAACCTACCTGTCCGAAATTTGCCTTTTTGGCTGCCCAGTTTCATTGTCCAATTCCAGATTTAGTCACGAAGTCTGTGGAAAGGAACAAAGTATCACCTCACATTGATTGCGAATTTGCGCATCGGTCCCCATATTTTCCCCCTCTCGCTCGAATCACATATCGGTGAAATCTGTTGTCTAGGCTGTTGCGTCCGCTGTCTATATAATTCACGTCATTCCCATCGTTGTATACAGGACCGATCCCTCTGGAAATGACGGAGAACCAAGAGGATCCTTCCGACATGCAAGGCATCACACACGCCGTGTCGCAACTGGAAAAGGTCGTCAGTGCCTCGCTGCGGCCGTTGCCCACTGAAACTGGCGATGGTTCCTACATCGCCGAGTCAACGGATACCGGGTTGGCCCACGACCTGCGCCATGTTGACCTCGCGGACCTGAAGACGATGTTGGAGATCACAAAGAACGCAACTACAGGAAAACCTGTCAACGACAAGGAGTATGTAATGGAACGTTTAATCCAGGTGAGTTGCATCCGGTTTCGAAACAAATGGTCCCAATCAGTGCTCACCTATTCCTAGCTGACCTCGGCGCTCCCGCCTACTTCCCACAATGGCCGGCAATTGACAAACACGTTCCTGAAACAGCTCTGGAACGATTTAGAGCACCCTCCAGTGTCGTAAGTGTCTGAGTCTGGGTGAGAAAATAGGAGACCATCGTACTGACCTACGCATAACAGTTTCATCGGCGGCGACTATTCGTACCGAGCAGCCGATGGTTCAGGAAATGTATAGACTCATCCTCCCATTTCCTACCCAAAGTCCCACTAATACAGACCCACAGAACATCTTCTGGCCTCATCTCGGCGCTGCTGGCTCTCGCTATGCGAGGTCGGTGCAGCCCAGGACGGTGCAGTCCCCATCCCTTCCAGACCCTGAGATGCTTTTCGACTCCCTCTTGGTGCGGAAGGAGTTCAAAGAACACCCAAACAAGATATCTAGCATCCTCTTCTATATCGCATCTCTGATCATTCATGGTGATTCTCCGTCTGAATATCGGGAGTCGATGGGTAGCTAACAGCCGTCAGATCTCTTCCAAACGGACCATAAAGATCCTACCATATCCGTGACGTCCTCATACTTGGATCTGTCACCCTTGTATGGGAACAACCAAGACGAACAGAACCGTGTTCGCACATTTCAGGATGGCAAGTTGAAGCCAGACTGTTTCTCGAGCAGACGCATTATCGGCTTCCCCCCTGGAACTGGTGTGCTGTTGATCATGTTCAACCGCTTCCACAATTACGTCGTTGATCAGTTGGCGTCAATAAATGAAGGTGGCCGATTTACCAAGCCAGACCCTTCCAATGCGAAGGGATTGGCCAAATATGACAGCGACCTCTTCCAGACGGGCCGTTTGGTGACGTGCGGTCTCTACATTAACATCATCCTGAAGGATTACGTCCGGACGATCTTGAATCTCAATCGTACAGACAGCACCTGGAGTCTGGATCCTCGTGCAGAAATGGAAGATGGACTATTGAGCGAGGCTGCATCGACCGCGACAGGCAATCAAGTCTCCGCTGAATTCAATCTTGTGTACCGCTGGCATTCATGCATCTCGAAGCGCGACGAACAATGGACACAAGAAATGTACGAGCAGATATTTTCCGGCAAAAACCATGTCAATGTCTCCTTGGCCGAATTTGTCCAGGGACTGGGCAGATGGGAAGCCGGGTTACCCGAGCAGCCCGCTGATCGTCCGTTTGCTGGGCTAGAGCGTAAGTCGGATGGCTCATTCAACGATGACGACCTGGTCAAAATTTTCAAAGAAAGCGTTGAAGACTGCGCAGGCCAATTCGGGGCCGCCCATGTGCCGGCTATCTTTAAGAGCATCGAGGCACTCGGCATGAAGCAGGCTCGTTCTTGGAATCTTGCCACCTTGAATGAGTTCCGCCAGTACTTTGGCTTGACTGCTTACAAGACCTTCGAAGAGATCAACCCTGATCCTTACATCTCCGAGCAGCTGAGACATCTCTACGACCACCCTGACCAAGTGGAGATTTACCCAGGTATCATTGTCGAGGATACTAAAGAGCCCATGACCCCTGGAAGTGGGCTGTGCACTAATTTCACCATCTCACGGGCCATCCTTTCCGATGCAGTTGCCCTAGTCCGTGGGGATCGTTTCTATACTGTCGATTACACCTCCAAGCAGCTCACAAACTGGGGCTTCGCAGAGATCCAACCCAAGACTACCGTCGATCAGGGCCATGTTTTCTATAAGCTTGTATATCGGGCTTTTCCCCATCATTTCCGAGGGAACTCCATCTATGCGCACTTCCCGATGGTCACTCCATCCGAAAACAAGAAGATCATGAAGAATCTCGGGACTTTTGACAACTATAATTGGGACGTTCCGAGTTTCACGCCACCGCCCCATTTTATCAATTCCCATTCCGCATGCGTGTCAATTCTTTCGAACCAAGATTCATTCAAGGTGTCGTGGGGGCAGAAAATTGAATTCTTGATGCGTCACAACAACCAGCCTCACGGCCGAGACTTTATGTTGTCTGGAGACCGGCCGCCTAATGCTGCCTCGCGCAAAATGATGGGAGGGGCGTTGTATCACGAGCAGTGGCAAGAGGAGGTGAAGAAGTTCTACGAGGATATTACTTTGAAACTCCTCCGGAAGAACTCCTACAAGATTGCTGGGGTCAATCAAGTGGACATCGTTCGTGATGTCGCAAATCCCGCCCAGGTCCATTTCTGTGCCACTGTCTTCTCGCTCCCTCTGAAGACCGAAGCCAACCCAAGAGGCATCTTCACTGATACAGAGTTATACAAGATCATGGCAGCTGTGTTTGCCTCTATCTTCTACGACGCCGACCCCGGGTCGTCCTTCGAACTGAACCAAACAGCTCGACAAGTGACTCAAGAGCTTGGGGGGTTGACGATGGCCAATGTCGAGCTGATCAGCAAGACTGGTTTCCTTTCGAACATTGTCAATAGTCTCCATCGACATGACGTTCTCAGTGATTATGGTGTCCACATGATCCAACGTTTGCTTGACAGTGGACTTCCGGCGCCAGAGATCGTGTGGACGCATTTGCTGCCAACTGCTGGAGGCATGGTCGCAAACCAGGCGCAGCTTTTCTCCCAATGCCTCGACTATTACCTTTCTGAGAAGGGCTCTGTCCATCTCCCTGAGATCAACCGTCTGGCCAAGGAAGACACCCCTCAAGCAGATGAGCTTTTACTCAGATAGTAAGATCGTCCGATTCTGTATTTGCTGTCTACGATCGAGTAATGCTGATTGAACCTAGCTTTATGGAAGGTGCGCGTCTGCGATCGTCCGTTGCTTTGCCTCGTGTGGTGGCGAAGCCCACCGTCGTTGAAGACAATGGCACGACTGTGAAGTTGAAGGAAGGTCAACATATATACTGTAACCTGGTACGTGAAAGGACCCCCTGCTCGTGAGGTCAGATGCAATTGGAGATTCCGTATTGATCTCTGCAATGTAGGTTGCTGCTTCCCACGACCCGGCCAGCTTCCCAGAGCCGGAGGAGGTCAAGCTCGATCGGGACATGAACGCGTACGCCCACTTTGGCTTTGGTCCCCACCAATGTTTAGGCCTTGGACTCTGCAAATTGGCCCTTTCTACCATGCTGAAAGTCATCGGACGACTGGACAACCTCCGTCGTACGCCGGGCCCCCAAGGACAGCTCAGGATAATTCCGGGCCCGGGTGGGATTGCCAAATACTTGAATGCCGATCAAAGCAGCTACTCGCCCTTCCCGACGACCATGAAGATTCAATGGGATGGTGATTTGCCCGATCTTGCCACAGAGTGAATGGATTGAAGAGCTGGGAGTTGCAGCATTTTTTGGGCCGTTAGGGGAGGGAAGCGTTAGATGTTGTTGAATGTTGCGATTGGAACGTCTGTATGTTATTGAGAGCCCCTGGTTTTGGGATGTTGTATGTATTTTGTCTATGTCAGCGAAGCGATGGCACTCGGTAGGTAAATTGATGGTTGCCTTCTTTCTGTTGGTGTGAAAATCCTGATGTATGCGTTGGTTCTTGGCTGTAGTCATTTTCACTGCTGTAGGTGAGGGCATGCCGTGCTTTCGAGTGAAGCCCAGCGAGACAGACTGCTCTCATGCTTGCCGCCCTTAGAGCACGACGGACCATAGCCTGGTCCTGTTCTCGAGGCTCTCATCTGACGGATACATCAGATGGCTCCGAATGTGATGTAACAGGGCCGGCTTGTTGTTCGGCGGGGAAGAAGACCCGCTCCGGCCCTTTGCTGCCAGTCAGAGCAGCCACAGCCGCGACCCAACGCAGCAGCCGCCCGCCAGCCAGAAGCTCCATTGATTCATCCAGCGGCATAATTTCACGAACCTTCCAACGTCTCTTCTCTCACCACACTCCCCCCCTCCCCCCTCCTCCACATCCCCTTCACTTTCCACCCAACGATCTTTTCTCGTGGCGGTTGAAATCCTCTCATCCTCTCTATCTCGCCCCGCTTTTGATGTCCAGGACTTTCAGGGTAGACGACCTGCACCGTTTTCCTGTTGTTCTGACTTTCTCAGCGGTACTACCTCACTCAAGCCGCAACAACCTTCGGATTCCGCCATCGCCCTGTCCTTTCCCATCCCCATCGACACAGACTCCCCGCGTCGGGTTGGACTGAAATTGACGGCGCTTACTTGCTGAGTGTGACTGTGCTCGGAGAGTCCAGCCCATCGGTTTCTTGCTCTCGTCCCAACCGTCGTGGTTTTTCGTTGCGGTAGGAGATTATCCAAAAACGTCATACAGTCTCCTCGCGACTGTCTCCCGCGAACCGGTCTTTGACGACCTCACCTCACCCCGCCCTCTTAGGAGGCAAACGCACCACCTCCCCATGAGTGTCGGTGTCTATACTTCGCCATAATGGGGAGAATCAAGAAAGTGGCAAGCCAAAAACATGAGGCTACGATCGTAAGTTCTTGGCTCTTCCCCTCCTTTTGCAAGACAGCACCGGCTTGACGCCCGACTAAAATTTTTTTCTTTCGCCTGTCATATAGTCACCATACCTCTCGTCTTTCGTTTCTTCGGCCACGACTATCCCGGTCCCTGAGCTTCCTACACACCTGAGCACCTTCTCCCGCATATGGCCTTTCCCTCGAGGGGATTTGTACCATTGGATCAATGTCTTGAATCGCTTTGATGAGATCTTAGCGTCCGTGATCGACAAGTACGAGCTGAACAATGGACCCCAGACCAAGCCATTCGGCCGATATGCATTGATCGATTTCTACGCCATTGATGAAAAGAAACCAAGCACGGAGGAAATTGATGCCAAGCTGAATGCTCTGGGATATGGCTCGGATGGCGACCGCGAGCTCGTCGAGGCTCTTCTTGACTTCTCCAAGCTGCTCCTCGAGAAGTGCGGCAACCGTAGTCTTTACAGCAGCAGTGAGCGTCTGGGTGATCTTCTGAACACCACCTCGCTTTCCTTGCTCCAGGCTACTCTCCGTTTGTCTCTGTCTTTGGCTCAGAGATACCACTCGCGTCAGCGGGGAAGTTCGCATCTGCAACAGAGCCTGTTGGTAGCTCACTACAACATCGATCTCGAGAAGTTGCAAAAAATTGCAGCGCCTTTCCCGCGACCGTCTACCTCTCCCAGGCAGCCTGCATCACCTGTGACTGGGTCCAAAGGAAAAGATAAAGGATCTTCCACCAAGCATAACGCTAATGACTTGGCTAGCCTGACGCGTGAAAACGATGGTTGGGATGAATGGGGCCATGTTCGTTTGCTCTACTACCCGACCGGTACTACTGAGCAGGTGAAGGAGGCACCAGCGACCACAAGTAGTGGGCCGCAGCCGCAAGCTCCTACTACACCGACCCCTCTCCGTAGGAGCCATACCCATCCGACCCCCCGCTTGAGCCGCACTTCTATTGTCGAGGACTCTCCAAGCTCTGTCACAAATACCCCAGGCAAGCCGGACGAAGTGCCACGTGGTGGGAAGATCCTAGATATCCCCCACGCAACAGTCTCTACTTCGACAAGTGAAGACTTGCTTTCGTCCAACCTGGGAGAGCTGCCAGGGGATTCCAAATTTGAATTACTTCACAAGATTCGTGTCGCTCAAGGACTGGCAACATCACCTTCCAGCCGACAACAGATCCTTGCCATTCGAATTCTTGCCATCACCAACCTGGCCTATGTCTATCCCGAGTCGCTTTTCCATCAGAAAGTCCTTCAATATGATATGGAACAACCAAAGCGCCTGCAGCTCGCTTATCAGCTTGGTGAATTGGTCCATCTTGGCGCAAGCGGAGATCTTCCCGTCCCACGGATCGTCCAGACGTTCGCCATCCAAGCTCTGGATGCCCTTGCAAAGCATAAAGCCCGGGCGATTGACGTCTGTGCTGCCCTCAGTGTGAATGTGAATCACGGTGTCCTCATGTTCTTGACCCGGAAGACCGTCAATGAGCTAGGTTCCGAGGATAGCGAGACGGAGGATGGGAGCCAAGATGAATGGCGCGATGCCTTGCTTGCTCTTCTGCGAACACTGCCCGGGTCCAGCACTCGAACTCCCGAGACTCTGGTTTCCGCTGGGTTGATTCCAATGTTCGTAGATGTCTTGAACCTGCGCACCGAGAAGGCCCGTCGCGTCTATTCTCGAATCATGGAGTTCCTTGATACTTTCGTTCACGCTGTCCGTGATGCCCTTGGCACCCTGACCAATGCCAGGGGATTCGATGCGATCTCTGACCTGATCGATTATGAAACCAAGTCCTCCTTTGAATGTGTCTCGCGTGGGGAGGGCATCCCTGCCCAATATAAGACCCCATCCATGGACTATCAGATCCCCTATTTCCAGCAGCAGACTCTTCGGTGGATGTTCCGTTTTGTTAATCACATTATGCAGCACAATGGTGGTGGTTTTGATCGGGTTCTTCGTAATCTCATCGATTCTCCTCAGCTTTTGACCTCCCTACGCCTGGTCCTTGAAAATGTGAGAGTGTTTGGCTCCCATGTATGGAGCAATGCGGTCAACATCCTAAGCAGCTTCATTCACAACGAACCTACTAGCTACGCTGTTATCGCCGAGGCTGGCCTGAGCAAGAGCTTTTTGGAAGCTGTTACAATGTCTGATATCAAGGTTCCCGAGAAAATTGCTACTGGAGCTGAGCCTACCGAATCCGAGGGTGAGCCGCCTGCTGACTCTACTGCGGAGTCTATCGCCGAACCTTCTGCACCATCTCCAGAGGTAACTGCGCCTAGTGAAGGCGAGAAGCCGAAGCAGTATGGTATCGCAAGGGCGAAGGATGCACGTTTAGCGCCTGGGATAATACCTGCTGCCGAAGCTTTGTCGTGCATCCCCTCTGCGTTTGGAGCAATTTGCCTGAACTCGGCTGGTCTCAAGCTTTTCCAATCTTCAGATGCCTTGGAGAGTTTCTTTGAAATATTCGAGAATCCAGAGCACGTCAAATGTCTCAAAGACGATTCAACTTTGGTCCGTTCGCTCGGAACGACCTTTGATGAATTGGTGCGACACCACCCGGCTCTGAAACCATCAATCATGACTGCAATCATCGTGATGGTTGCTCGTGTCGGTTATCTGTGTCGAAGCAAGGCCTGGACGGATGGCATGGGTACAAAGATGTGGACAGAGGGTCCTGATGGACAGCCCTTGTTGGCTGGAACTCCCGCTCATTTGCTACGCAAACTGGGTATTACCAAAGATACTGAGGGCATACAGGGTCCAGAATTAGGGATTCGAACTGTCAATTCAGAATGCCGTCTCCCGAATGGCAGTACCTTGACTATGGGAGAACTGGACGAAAGGCTTCCATCCTCTGAGCTCGTCGAACCCAAGGATCAAGATGCGCACGGACTCACAACCACCGATTATCTCTATCCCGTCCTGCGATTCTTGGGAGCTTTCTTCGAAAACCAGTCGAACTGCACCTACTTCATTGAGTCAGGCGGAGCCGAGTTTGTCTTGGATTTTGCAACCCTGCAGAGTCTCCCATTTGACTTCCACAACACGAACTCAAACCAGGAGCTGACAGTCCTGGTGCATATGCTCGCAGAGACAAAGCCGCATCTCGTCGTCCCAGGGCTCGTAGATCGCTTGGAGTCAATTGTCGAGATGATGTCTGACTTTTGGCGCTTGAGCGAGCCCAGGCACTCTGCGTTCTTCACAGCTTTGGTCAAACCAATTGGCGAGAACACACTAGAAGGCAAAACACCAACGCAAACCTCTGTTGCTGAACAACATGGAACCTTCTTCGCGAAGAGCATGGCGGCTACCCTCATCCTAACCAATCTCTTCCGTGAAGTTTTCTCTATACCTCTGTATCAGACACGACCTAGCCAACAAACCTCTGCTTTTGCTCAAGTCAATCTCGCTGATCGCTATTGTTCTCTCATTGACCGACTTGGTGTACTGCATGCTGCATGTGTTTGGGAAGAAATTCTCCTACAAAAGGATATTCCGGATACCTGGGACCAGGCTACTAAAGTGCCGTCCGCTGGCACGGGACCAGAGAAGCCAAGTGACAACGCCGCGCCGCCCGTCCAAGAAGCAACACCCGCTGCACCTACAACTGAACAGCCCCAAGGGGGCGCCACAACCGGTGGACCTGCACAGACTGATTCATCTCCAGAATCGAAGGACAGCCCCCAAAAAGTTCCTGCCGACACTGTGGCGTTCAAGAACGTCCGGTCACTTCGTTTTCTTCTCAGCAATATCCCCTCTTCTATCACCGGCTTCTTCCATACTCTAGGTCTCGGTTTAATTGGAAAGAGGAGGATCGATATTTATCAAAGGCAAAATGCTTCATCGGTTGCCGAGGCCATTGCCAAGGCCGTGCTCAACCAGCTTCAATTCGCATCGCCCAATTCGTGTGAGAACACAAAGCAGCGGTTTTCATACCTAATTGTCATCCTCTCCTCTTTCTCGCATCTGCTTTTTGAAGGTGAGTCAGCAACATCTTTGAACGCCAGACCTAAACTGACCTTTCTACAGCCTCAGCAGACCGTCCTCACTCTCATTATCTTACACTGGTGTTGTTTGCTTTCAAGAGGCTTGATGGATTGAAGGTCATGAAAGATATCTGTGACGTGTTTGTCCAGGAGGTGAAAGCCTTGACACCAGCAGACTCCGTATCCGAGTCAGAGAAAGACGTCTCAGCTCGTCTCACTTCTGCTTATGGAGGGATCAAGATCATCCTTAGTTTCTTTTCTGAGCTCGCCTCTGGCAAGAACATTGTTGACTCTAGCCAAACTCAAGCTATGACCAGTAGTGAGCGGGATCGAGACCGACCAGACTATTTCCAGCCGGGACAATTTCTTGTGGATCTTCGCATGCAGATTCTTCCAATGGCTCGAGATATGTGGAACAATGATTTCGCGACTCAATCTTCCAGCTCTGTCATAAAAATTTTGGTGGATATCTTGCGCTCTTCGCTCGATGGCGAATACGAAACAGGTGCAGCTAGGCGGTCGGACACAATGCCACCATTGAATGAAGCGCCAAGGAAGAAGTTTGTCATCCATAGAGAGCGTGTCAATGCCTTGCAGGAAAACTTTGACCCTGCGTTGGTTCAAGAAGCACTGTATCGCTGCAACAATGTTTATGCAGCTGCGGAAGAATATTGCAAGGCCCAGAAGTGGTTGCTATCTACACCTCGAATCCCACCCCCCTCAAATGATATCGAATCCTCTGTTCGGGCTGGCGCTATATCAGGTGGTGAGACTGCAGAAGATTCTCCCGAGGGTCCTTTTGACCCCAGATTTCTGGAACGCTCGGGGCTAGCAATGCTTTTTGCTCAATCGGGCCGATCGTTTGACAGCCCTCGTTCGGATCAAGGTCATGGCCGGGTGGAGGAAAACGAAGTTCGACAAGGCACCGATTTCCTGGCACGCGCATTGACTCATATCCTGAACGACGATGAGTTCGGGCCTGGCGATGATTCTCGAGATGATACACCGATCGCCAATACTCGTAACGCCAACTCTTCAGGAGGAAACAACTCGGAGCCTTCGAATTCGACAATCCCCCCTCCTGAGCAACCAGCAAATCAACCAGCTCAGCCCACAAGAAGACGTGAACTGATAACGGTCGAAGATTTAGACAAGGAACGTGATAAAGTCCGATCGAGCTTGATTGAGCGTTGTCTAGACGTCCTAAATGAGCACTACGATGTCTCGTTCGAGCTGTCAGATCTGATTGCTTCTGCAACGAAGAAGCACCGTGACCCTGAGAGTTTCAGACGGGAGGTTGGAGAAATTCTTGTTCAATCTCTCGTCTCGCTGCAGATGGAGAACTTCCAAGCAGCGGGAAAGAAGGTAGCTGCCTACGCGCATCTCCTCGCTTTGGTACTCCAAGACAGGGATATGTACAATGCCACCATCGATGAGTTGAAAGAGTGTTTCACAACCTTCCTTGGGTTCATTCAAGTCCCCTTGGAAAAGACCGCAGACGAGTCATTCCCATGGATTGGACACGTGCTGCTTGTTCTAGAGAAGCTTCTCTCTGATGATTCGCAGCCGCCGCAAATCAAATGGAGCATGCCCGACAATGACAATCTCACTGCAGAGGACGATGGCCCTGCCCAGTTGGAAGAGCCTCTCGTCTCGCAGGAGCAGAGAATGCAACTTTTCGAGGCCCTAGTTGAAATTCTCCCCAGAATTGGGAAAGATGACACACTGGCACTATCTGTTTGTCGAATCATTGTCATCCTCACCCGCAACCGGACTATCGCATCCCGTTTGAGCGAGAAGCGGAGCTTGCAACGTCTGTTCGTAATGGTGAAACAGCTATCCAGCTCCACAAATGAGAAACTCCAAGGCGCCTTCATGTTGATTCTCAGACATATTATTGAGGATGAGGACACCATTCGTCAAATCATGAGAAGTGAGATTGTTGCCAACTTTGAATCCAAGACGTCTCGGCAGATTGATACAACTGGATACGTTCGGCAAATGTACCATCTCGTCTTAAGATCACCGGAGTTGTTTGTTGAAGTTTCGAATGAGAAGCTCAAGCTGCAACGATACGATAACAGACAACGCCCGCAGATTCTCACCCTGAAGGCTGAGAAGAACAAGAAGAACGATAACAAACAGTCCGAGTCCTCGTCGGCACAAGGCAAGGGTGAAACCTCGACCAGCGGCAGTGAGAACACGCAAGCAAATATGACCTCTTCGGACGAGAAAGAAAAAGGCAAGGGTGCCGAATTGAAGCCGCCTGTTGTCGAGAATCCCGACGGCGTCATCCACTACTTGTTATCCGAGCTTTTGTCTTACAAGGATGTTGATGACAAGGAAAGTTCAGGCGAAGCAACAGATGCTGCCGCTGCTGAACAGTCGGAACCTCAGGCAGATGTGGAAATGTCTGACGACCCGTCGCCATCCGTCGCCAGCACTGATGCTCGGAACACTAAGAAGGGAGAGAAGCCCCAGTTCAAAGCGGATGATCACCCGATTTACATTTACCGGTGCTTCCTCCTTCAGTGCCTCACGGAGCTCCTTTCATCATACAACAGAACGAAGGTAGAGTTCATCAACTTTTCTCGGAAGGCAGATCCCCTTGCGACCACGCCTTCGAAGCCCCGCTCAGGTATATTGAACTATCTTCTCAATGCGCTTGTTCCCATGGGCACGATGGAGCACGACGAGTCAGTTGCTTTCAAGAAGCGAAGCAACACTTCTGCATGGACAATGCGTGCTCTTGTTGCTCTATGCACCAAGACTGGAGAGTTCGGTGGTCCTGGACGGCGCCGTAATGAGCAAACCTTGACTGAAGAAGATGAACCTGAGCTTGCATTTGTCCGGCGATTTGTCTTGGAGCATGCTCTACGAGCTTACAAGGAAGCAAGTGCATCCAACGAGCCTCTAGATGCCAAGTACTCGAGGCTGATGTCACTTGCGGACCTGTTTGACAAGATGCTCAGTGGATACGCCTTCGTCTCTGGAGAGAGCACTTTCCCTTCTTCAACCCGACAGCTGGCCAAGACTATGTTCGAGAAGAATTTTATTAATGCTCTCACAGCTTCAGTCGCTGAAGTTGACCTCAACTTCCCGTCATCTAAGCGCGTGATCAAGTATATTCTCCGTCCGCTCAACAAGCTCACCCAGACAGCCGTGGTCTTGAGCGAAACATCTGACATCTCTTCTCTCGGAGATACCGAAGAAGACGAAATTTCCTCGGCTACTTCTGTGTCTGATATGGATGATGACCGGGAGGAAACCCCTGATCTCTTCCGCCATTCCACCTTGGGAATGCTTGAACCTCGCCATGAAGAAGAAACCAGTTCAGAGGAGTCAGAAGAAGAAGAGGATGATGAGATGTATGATGACGAATATGATGAGGAGATGGACTATGAAGAAGACATCCCGGAAGATGATGGCGAGATGGTCAGTGACGAAGAAGAAATTGATGGAGTAGGCCCAATCGAAGGTCTCCCTGGTGACTCTGGAATGGACATCGAAGTCGTAATTGACGACGATGAAGATGATGAGGATGACGACGAGGACGACGACGAAGATGAGTCCGACATGGAGGATGAGATACTCGCTGGGGAGATCACTGGAGACGGAGACAACGCCAGCCTGGATGACGGCGAAGACGAATGGGAGAGCGAAGAGATGTCTGAGGACGACGAAGAAGCTGAGATTATGAATCAGTTCGAGGACGAACTTGCCGATATCAGACAGGCCGATCAGCGCGATGAGGGAGCACGAATCAACGACTTGTTCCGCATGCTCAATGGAGATGCCACGGGAGTTGATGATCTCCACGCAGATGGCCTTGGGGATATGCATGATGATATGCTTGATGATGAGTTGAACGAAGAAGATGGTCAGTTTACTCTCCCATTTGAAGATTTAATAGTAACTAACTACCTTCCAGAGGACGAAGAGCTCGACGAACTTGAAGAAGAACTTGAGGACGCTGATGATGACCAAGGCTCGTATGAAGGGTTCGATGATGGTAATTATCCTACTTCTGTTCCTCTTAACTGAACAAAACTCGCTTACATGCTGGCTATAGATGACGACCTCATGGACCCCTGGGGATGGGAAGGCGAAGAGCCCCCACTTCCTCGTGGTCATCATCATCATCGCTTCCGGGGAACTCAACCAGCTTGGGCTGCTGTTACTGGCATCATGCCCAGCCGGCATGGAATGGTTCCTATCCAACCTTATCGATTCCATCGCACTCAGATTCCGGCACGCGGCAGCGATGATGGTACCAACCCCCTCCTGGTTCGCTCCGATCGTGGGCCAGACGTTGGTCAACCTCGTGGGGCTGGCGCTGAAGCATTCACCGATTGGGTTCATGGTATGGGACCGATATCCAGTGGCCCTCTTCTCCCTATGGACAGCCCCGTGAGCTTCATGAACGCAATTATGCAGGCCATTGGTGGTCAAGGCACTCCCGGATTTGGTGTGATTACTCGCCCAGATGGTATTCACGTGCACGTTGACCGCCGTGCTGTCCTGCCTAACCGCCTTCAAGACATGTTTGGACTGAACAGACAACAAGCTTCTTCTTCTCGAGCTCGGGATGACCCATTTCAAGCGGCGCACTTTGCTTTAGCGCCAACCAGAAGCCGGTGGCAGGAGGAAGCTCGTATTCTCTTCAGCAGCACATACGTTGAGAAAACGCAACGCGTCGTTAACTCCCTCCTGAAGATCCTTGTCCCCCCTGCTATCGAGGAAGACAAAGCGGAAAAGAAGAGGCAGGAAGAAGAGCGCAAGCGCCGGGAAGAAGAGCTTGCTGAGCGCGAACGCCAGGAACAGATCGCTCGAGAGGAAGAAGAACGCGAGCGTAAGAAGAAAGAGGAAGAAGACAATGCTAGACGCCAGGGAGAGAGAGAGCAACAGCAAGCCGAACAGCAAGCATCGGGCACCATATCCGAGCCCATGGACGATGTGCAACGAACGGATACAGAAGTTGAAGGTCCTGTTCCAACAGCTGAAGCCGAAACAGGCTCCTCCGAACCTCAGCCAAGAGTGCATACCACAATCAGAGGTCGTCAGCTTGATATCACTGGCATGGAAATCGATCCCGAATATCTGGAGGCCTTGCCAGAAGAATTACGAGAAGAAGTGATCATGCAGCAACTTGCTGAGCAACGTTCCCAGGCTGCCGCTGCAGGCGAGGAGCCCAGTGAAATTAACACCGAGTTCCTCGACGCCTTGCCTCCGGAGATTCGCGAAGAATTATTGCAGCAGGAAGCGGCCGATCGTCGGCGCCGTGAGCGAGAAAGTGCACGCAGACAGGCGGCACCATCTGGTGCTGCTGCTGCTGCTGCCACTACTACTCACGCGGAAGATATGGATGCGGCTAGCTTCCTCGCTACCTTAGATCCTTCGTTGAGACAAGCCGTCCTTGCAGATCAGCCCGAAGAAGTTCTTGCGACTCTTGGTCCCGAATTTGTCACCGAAGCTCGCTCTCTTCCTGGAAGGCGGCTTGCCCAGTTTGGTGATATTCCAAGAGTCGATCACCGCCAGAGAGACGAGCCAGCAGAGGATCAGGAGCCGAAGAAGCAACAGCGTCGCCAAATTGTGCAAATGTTGGATAAGCCCGGAGTTGCCACTTTACTTCGGCTGATGTTTATGCCGCTTCAAGGGAACGCACGGCATCAATTGAACGATATCCTTCACCACGTCTGTGAAAATCGGCAGAATCGGGTGGAGGTCATCAGTCTTCTTCTTTCGGTACTTCAGGATGGCACTTCAGATGTCTCTGCCATTGAACGCAGTTTCGCTCAGCTGTCGCTTCGCGCCAAACCATCTTCAGTACAGAAGACACCGCAATCTGTGAAGCGAAACTTGAATTTCCAGACTTCCTCAAGTGTGAGCAGCGAGGTGACTCCCATTATGGTCGTCCAGCAATGTCTCCAAACCCTCTCGTTCTTGTCGCAGTATAATCCTCACATCGCTTGGTTCTTCCTTACTGAACACGACCCTTCATCGACGCTCAAGTTGAAGGCGTTCCGCAAAGGCAAGGGCAAGGAGAACAAAGCCAACAAGTTCGCCCTGAACGCTCTGCTTACCCTGCTTGACCGCAAATTGATCATGGAGAACCCCAGCTCTATGGAGCAATTGTCGAATCTTCTTAGCAGTATTACCCAGCCTCTTACAATTCTCCTACGTCGTGAAAAGGAGAAGCAAGAAGAGGAGGACAAAGGCAAGAAACCTGAGACTTCTGCGAACGAGGCCCCTGTTCAGGGTCAGGAGGACGCCCCCCAGCCTTCCGATACAACTGAACCCAGGGATACGGCCGTCGACACGACCATGACTGATGCTCCGCTTCCCACTGTGGAGGGTGCTGAATCTCAAGATGTGACCACATCGGGTCAAAACGAAACTGGCACATTGGCAGAAGACACCAAGCAAGAGAAGGGTAAAAAGGCACGCTCTGAGGATGACAAGCCGAAGAAGAGGTCTATTGAGCCTCCTGTCGTTCCTGACCACAACTTGCAGCTGGTCGTTCACATCCTCGCCGCCCGTGAATGCAATGGCAAGACCTTCAGAGACACGCTTTCCACGATCAATAACTTGTCTGCTGTTCCTGGTGCTCGAGATGTGATTGGAAATGAGTTGGTTAGCCAGGCCCAGGCTTTGAGCACCACTATCCTGACCGACTTGGACGAACTCCTGTCCCACATTCACCAAGCCCGCACGGGTACTGATATGCAAGGCCTTGCCCTCGCTAAGTTCTCGCCGGCCAGCTCTGATCAGGCCAAGTTGTTGCGCGTCCTGACTGCTCTTGACTACTTGTTTGATCCTAGCCGAGCAGATAAGGTCAAGGGTGCCGAGCCTGACCAAGCTGCCAAGGAGGATGTCTTGCAGTCATTGTACGAATGCTCGACTTTCGGTCCTTTGTGGACAAGGCTGAGCGAGTGTTTGGGCGTTATCCGACAGAAGGAGAACATGCTAAATGTGGCTACCATTCTTCAGCCTTTGATCGAGGCATTGATGGTTGTTTGCAAGAATACCACCCTCAAAGAGACCTCGCGCAACAGTCGCGAGCTTTCTGTGTCTAGTACCTCTGCCGATGCTGGTGTGAACATGGAAAATCTTTTCTTCAAGTTCACCGAGGACCACCGCAAGATTCTCAACGAGCTCGTCCGCCAGAACTCTAAGCTGATGAGTGGGACCTTCTCCTTGCTGGTAAAGAATCCCAAGGTGCTGGACTTCGATAATAAGCGCAACTACTTCACTCGTCGCATCCATTCCCGCGGAGCAGAACCTCGCCATCCCCACCCTCCTCTGCAGCTCTCTGTGCGGAGAGATCAGGTCTTCCTCGATTCTTTCAAGTCTTTGTACTTCAAGTCGGCGGACGAACTCAAATATGGCAAGCTGAATGTGCGTTTCCATGGTGAAGAAGGTGTGGATGCTGGCGGTGTCACAAGAGAATGGTTCCAGGTCCTAGCACGGGGCATGTTTAATCCCAACTATGCCCTGTTTATTCCTGTTGCAGCGGATCGGACCACCTTCCACCCTAATCGACTGAGTGGTGTCAACTCAGAACATCTGATGTTCTTCAAGTTTATCGGACGGATCATCGGCAAGGCACTCTATGAAAACCGCGTTCTTGACTGTCATTTCAGCCGTGCTGTCTATAAGTGCATCTTGGGACGGTCTGTGTCTATCAAGGATATGGAAACCCTTGATCTGGATTACTACAAGTCGCTGCTCTGGATGTTGGAGAACGATATCACTGACATCATCACCGAGACGTTTGCTGTGGAGACGGACGACTTTGGCGAAAAGCAGGTGATCGACCTGATCGAGAATGGTCGGAATATCCCTGTCACCCAGGAGAACAAGGAGGAGTACGTGCAGCGTGTAGTGGACTATCGACTGGTACGGTCTGTCAAGGAGCAGCTCGATAATTTCCTCAAGGGTATGTCAATGCTTCCCCGTTTTTCCTGTGTTCCGTGTGTGTACGAGTTTCCACTGACGCTTTGTAGGATTCCATGAGATCATCGCTCCCGATTTGATCTCGATTTTCAATGAACAGGAACTGGAGCTGTTGATCTCCGGTCTGCCCGAAATCGACGTGGATGACTGGAAGGTGAACACTGAGTACCACAATTACTCGGCCTCGTCCCCCCAGATCCAGTGGTTCTGGCGTGCTGTGCGCTCGTTTGATAAGGAAGAGCGTGCCAAGCTGCTGCAGTTCGTCACTGGTACCAGCAAAGTGCCTCTCAATGGCTTCAAGGAACTTGAGGGTATGAATGGTGTCAGCCGATTCAACATCCATCGCGATTACGGCAACAAGGATCGTCTTCCAAGCTCGCACACATGTTTCAACCGTGAGTTTTCTCCAGTTCCTTCCCCACTATTGGACTACGATATGCTAATGAAGGCTCGCAGAACTTGACCTTCCGGAATATGACAGCTATGAGACTCTACGACAACGTCTATACACCGCAATGACAGCCGGCAGCGAATATTTCGGGTTTGCATAGATGGGCGGCGCTTTTGTCGCTGCGACTCTTTGTTGGCCAGCCAGTGACATTTTCCCACTTCTCTCGTTGTTTTCTGGAGCATATTTGACGGCGTTCCGCTTCCACTACATAATCCTTATTATCAGTCTGTATTATTTGGGCGAGTTTTTTTTTTATTTTTTATTTTTTATTTTTTTCTCT
>RHLO01001033.1:0-13655 GCA_003719415.1 Aspergillus olivimuriae
TACTCCGGAGTACGTACACGGACTGTCGAACCCGATGCAGTACCCGGATATACAATATCTAGGGGTGGACTCATCGACGACAGTCTTGCCAGTGAGACTCAGGCTAGCATGGATGGTCCCCACGAAAGAGGGCTTCATGTGCCACTGGTAGAGATGGTCAAAGCTCCCCAATTGCACAGAGCTGAGATCCACGGGACGAGACAGCCGGTGGTCAAGTCGGACTGCAAAGACGGGAAACGTGGACACCATCCTCTCCACCGGAGTGCCTGGGATTCCCGGACGAATTCGCGGTTTCAACGGTCCCCAGCAGAGCCTTCAATGGCCATCGATCCCCGGTGAAAAGGCTAAAAGATGGTCCATCTCGGCCGGATGATGTGCCATCCCATTTCCAGGATGGTTTAGCCGACATGCTAATTAGACCAACGCAGCCTTGGCCGAAACAGGCAAGACGAGAGAAACACCCGACGTTTTAGCCGAAGTTTCGGACAGGATTCGAAATGAACAGACAGGGTTCTGAACGCCCCATTGCGGTGATGGCCAGGGAGTTCTCCTGACCGAGAGATTATTCTCCGGCGGACGGTGTTTGTGCTGGTTCCAACTATTTTGTTCGGGAACGTATTTTGATATGAATTGATAGGTGTTCAAGGATCGTGCGTCCACAGAGTCTCGTCCCAAATGGCGCATTGGGGCTCGTATGGCCCAACAGGGTCCGACGCAATCTTGGCACACGGAGACACATCCGCACACAATACGGTTGGTCGTTGGGAGAGCAAGATGCGGTGTATGAGATGCCAAAGACAGGGGGGAGGCTGTCCCCTTGCTCCCACTTCCATCCCGACAGGACCAGAACGAGACCAAATATGGTCCATTCCCTCCCACAAGGAGACCTCCCACAAGACTGCGGTCTCCCCATTCTGTCTTCATACCGGCTATATCCTCAGTGAACGTTCATTCCCCGCACATGGTCCCTTCTCCACATTCTCTTCCCCCAGATCTTCATGACAGTCCCCGCTGGACCCATCCGGGACCCCGTACCAGCGCTGAAGGTGCAACGGACGATGCGACGATATGAAGCATGCCACAGCATGGCTACCGTCATGCCAGGTCCGGCACCCTCGCCACCAGAGCTGCCGACGCAGCAACCAAGCCCTTATCATCCAGGACAGGGGCGTTCAACTAGAGTGAAACCAAGCCAGGGTCCCACAAGCAACACGGTGGCCCCGCAAACTTAGCATTTGGCCAAGAGCCTTGGGACGCTCGAGGCGAGCCGACTGCTTAAAAACCTGTCAGGCCCATGCGGGCATCGGTCGCCGTGCAGGCAATCCATTCCATCCCAGGGAGACTTGTCCCGAGCCATCATGTCGACCACCCCAGCAGGGAACACTGGCGGGCCACGCCTGGCTCATAGGTGAGCATCTCCCACCCCGCAGGATCCATACAAAGCTCATCAAGGGGATTGCTAGTCATGCGCATGAGGGAGAGATCCCCGGCACCGTCGATTTGACCGCGGCCGAGGGAGATGATACGGCGTACGGCCAGGCCTTGTACCCGGTGCCATCGGAGGACCCCAATGACCCTCTCCAGGTCAGCATTCCTTGCGCTGCAGGAGAAAGAGCAGAGACTAAGCGTCACAGTGGCCGAGTTGGAAGAAACATGTCATCCTGATCATCGTCTCGTTTTTCTCGTTTTTGGGCAACAGTTCCCTCGTCGGCCCTTCAGTCTACATCGGCATCTACAGCCATGAGTTTGGCGTCTCGCATGCGGCTGCTTCTGGGTTGATTTCATACCCCAATCTGGCTTTTGGATTCGGTATGGTGACCCTCTTTCAGTTGTTTTCTCCCACTAACACTGGCCCAGGGTCCCTGCTTCTCGTCCCGATGTATCTCAAATTTGGTCGTCGACTGGTCACCTTATTCTCCATGGCGACGGTAAGGATTCACGATGCCGCCAATCCATTGTTCCACGCTGACAGGAACAGTTCCTGGCGGGCCTGATCGGAGCATCCAGAGCCACGAGCTTCTCCGGCCTCATGGTTGCCCGTGTGTTCCATGGCTTCGGCAGCGGGGTCTGCGAATCCCTCCCGGTGCAGCTCGTCAATGATATCTTCTATCTCCATGAACGGGGGAAACGGATTGGATACTACACCAGTACGTCTCCTAGCTCAATATATATCTCCCACAGCTACTGACTTGGAGCGAGTCTGTCTCTGCCTCGGATCGACTGGTCCACTATACGCAGGGTACATGCTGGCAGGAGGATATTCCTGGCGTCTCTTTTTCTACGTCGAGGCCGCCTTTGCCGGGGCTCTGCTGATTTTGGCATTTTTCTTTGTCGAGGAATCTGCCTACCATCGGGACAAGAATCCGTCTCCGTCGCCGTCTCTCAGCCCCGACAGCGAAGCGAAGACGGAGGTGCGCGACGCCAGCGCGTCCATCCACAGCATCCCGAAGCGGAAAACCTTTGTCCAGACCCTGAAGCCCTGGTCCGGCATTGACCATGAGGCGCAGTTCTTCCTCACGATTGCCCGCTCTTTCACCTACTTTTTCGTGCCGGCAGTCTTCTGGGTGATTGCCAGCTACGGTAGGTCAGACCTGGTCTATCGAAATACAGCGCTAACACGCAGGTGACAGGTATCTACATCGGTCTCGGAGCATTAGCCTTCAACTATACCTTCCCTCTTAAAATCACCGCACCCCCCTACAACTGGAGCGAGGTAAGCCTCTCCTCCCCCCACAAACCAGACTTCCACTCACCTTGGTGAAATAGACCAACTCCGGCTTGATCGCCATCGCAACCGCCGTCGGCTTCGGCCTCGCCATCCCCTTCACCTCGACCTCAGACCGCCTCGCCGCCCGCCTCACCCGCCGCAACAACAACATCCGCGAAGCCGAAATGCGCCTCCCCGTCATGCTGCCCGCCATGCTCATCGCGCCGGCCGGGCTAATCGTCTACGGCTTCACCGCCCAACGGGACCTCCACTGGATCGGATACTTTGTCGGCGTAGCTATGGACCAGTTCGGGTCGTACTTTTACTTCACGCTGACGCTGGCCTACGCGGTGGACTCGTACTACGCCAATACGTCGGAGATGCTGATTGCGATGAATCTGGGCAAGCAGGCCATCTCGTTTGGGATGGGGTCGTATCTGCTGGATTGGATTCTGGAGCGCGGGTATGCGGTGGTCATTTCGGGGATTTTCTGTGCGGTGGCGCTGGCGAATAACTTGATGTTGATTGTGTTTATGATTTGGGGGAAGCGGATTCGGGTCGCGACGAGGCGGTCTTGGTTGGGGAAGGTGCATGCGGCGAATGCGACGAGGGATATGACGCATTAGTTGGGGTGTCTTTGGTTCAGGGATCTGGTGGTTGTAATGTATGTGTGTATGGGTCACTTTTGGACTGGTGAGGTATGAGGTGGTGGGAGGGGGATACACGCTCGGGGTTATGGATATCTACTGTGCGTTGGATCTATACACGGCTCAGATCATGCTATGGGAATGTGTTCCTCCACTGTTCTCAATTGACTAATCATCTCTCATTACTGTGACCCTAACTATAGAACTCACAGATTCTGCCCGACACATCATTGGCAACTCAATTGAACCATACCCCTCATAGCACAGCACAGCACGACGGAAGAACAAAACCGAATCACCCCATCCATCTGAGACTCTCACCACGCCATGATTTCCTCACATCCACATAACACCAACACACCCCCCAACTCGACAGCCAGACATCCACCTAAGCAGCAAACGGAACAGCTGGCCAAGTCGGCGTCGGAGTCAACATCGCACCGCCACTAGACATCACACTGCTACCAGGCATGGCACTGCTAGGAACGACGCTGCTGCTAGGAGCAGGAGCAGGCGCAGGAGCCGCAGCCGGAGCCGGAGTCGAAGTCGGCAAGCCAGCAAACCCCGGGAACGGGGGCAGTCCCGTCGGCAAAGGGAAAGGCAAGCCCGTTGGAATGGGGAAGGGCAGCCCCGTGGGTAACGGGAAGGGCAGCCCGATAGGGATTGTGATGGTCAGATCGCGCTTCTCCTCTGGCTGGTCGACGATGTTGCCCTGGTGGGGGGTCGGGATGGGGAATGGCAGACCCGGTGGGAAGCCCGTGGGGATAGGCCAGGCCGTGGGAAGAGGAAATCCAGGGGGGAAGCTGGTAGGAAGCGGTGGAAACCCGGTAGGAAAGCCGGGTGGAAGAGGAAGACCTGTTGGGAGACCTGTTGGCAAGGGGAAAGGGAAGCTGAGCGGCAGGGCGGAGGCACAGCCTGCGAAGGCTATCATGGCGGCGTTGAGGATCTTCATGATGAATGATTGGTGGTGATGGTTGGTATGGAAAGGAGTGTGTGGAAGAGTAGAAGAGAAGAATTGGCGAGATGGACTGATGTATGTATGTGAGGTGAAGTAGGCGGTCGAGTCGGAACAGAAGGACAGCGGGTTTATATAGACTTTTCTCACGATCTGCGGAATTAAGAATGGACTGTCAAGGTTCCAAAGTATAAGAGCAGTAAGAATGATCCAACGAGTCCATCACCCTTTGAATCCACGTTCAGTCCTCGTCTGGGAAGTGGTTGAGAAGATCCCCGAGCGTTCGAGACATCCAGCAAATCTCAGTAATGACCGACATAATCCAGGGTTTCTGATCCACCAACCGCCCGGTATTTGATTTGAACTGCCTAGGTTGACGGAATCTGACATGGAAATGCCGTCGAGTCCCTGGCCTAGCTTTTAAAGCGCACGATCTGCTTTGGCTCCTCGCGAAACATTCGGGTTCCAATGTCTCTAGTCGATTGCTACCTCGAAAATAAGGTCTCGGTATCAGGCGGATGATGAATTCGCACATCATCGCAAGTGCCGGTCTTGAGATGATCTCATGATGCGTGACGGTTGGTCTATCTCGAAACTCCAGCGAAGAGGAGTTTCGAGGCAGGCTCTGATAACCTCGCTGGCCAGGTTGGCCTCCAACATCCACTTCATGGGATTGCACCAGTCGATCAGTGGAGAACAATACTCCAACTCTGATAACCAGTGCACAATAAGACTATGCTCTCTAGCACACCCCCCATTGGGAACGGCAGCGTATTCATGTTGTCAGCACCGCAGTGCCTGTTCCTACGGAGAAAAGTTCCGGCAATTCAGGAATACCTATCCCAGGGACACCTTGGCACGGTGCACCAAAGTTTTCGCAACTCAAATCAAAGCATTGTTTGTCAAGTGCGGGTGATCAGCCTGGTCCGATTGAGTCGTTGGACCGAGGAAGCTGTTAGCACCATGGAACGGAGGCGAGGAGAAACGAAATGATGAGAAGCCAGGAGAGGACTCTCGGGTTTCCGATTCAGGAATTTATGAAGTTCTCTAATCGCAACATGACGAGTACCTCCCGCACGCCCAGATTCCAAGCACAACAAATACATACTCCATAGCTATGTTGGAAGGAATATTGAGGAATTATAAACCTCGGCTGGCAGGGCCTCTAACTGGATTGACCCTTCGAATCCAGATGTATCGAGTAATGGGCTACTTCTATCTTCCGACGAACCCCAACCGAGTCTATATGTGTATATGTATATTAAAACTGCGGAGACCCAACACAACCCATGAATCTCATGAAATATCTCGCCTGTCTCCGTTCAATGTCCTGGAGCGTGATCTTGACCTCCTATCATCCCATTTGATCGAGACACGCACACACCCCCAGTCAAACTTGGTCTGCAATGGCCGCTGCAAAAACTCCTCATATCACAAAGAGGCCTATAACATGGCGAAATTGGTAACAGCATCTGAACTGGCCCAGTATCTTCTTTCTTATTCTTATTCCACTCATGGGCTTCCTCGCAGCCTACTATTATCCCCTACAGCAAGCCACGGCGATCCCCTACTGCTTCAACACTGCATTGGGCATTACGGCCGGTGCGTGCATCAGTGGCATCAGTGGCATCAGTGTTTGCGAGTGACGACCTGCTAGTCTCTGTTGATAGGATATCAAGGCGGTTCTCTTTATGGGCCTGATTTCCCGACCTTAGTCTGCGGTACTGGCTGGGGTGATTGAATAGGTGGCTTTATCTACGCGGGTCTCCTCAGGGCGACTTTCATGCAACAGGCGACCTTCTGTGAATTCTCTGGCCCATTGGCTAGGAGACCAACCCTTTGACGATCGAAACTCGCCTCGGGATCATGTTATTACCGCCCTCGTCGCCTTAGGGGAGGGCTATCATAACTTCCACCACGAGTTCCCTTCGGCCTATCGGAATGCCATCGAGTGGTGGCAGTATGACCCCACCAAGTGGGTGATCAGGACATGGAAACAACCCGGCCTGGCCTATGATCTCAGACAATTCAAGCAGAACGAAATTGAAAAGGGTCCACCACAGCAGCAGCAGAAAATCCTCGATATACGGCGGTCGAAGCTGGACTGGGGCATTCCAATCGCGCCGCCCATAATCTACTCTCAACAACGCCTGTGTCGACTATCTACGGAGGTGGTGAGGTGGAAATTTTGGAGCGGGGTTACTTGGAGAAGCAGAATATGGTCGAGGGTCGACATGTATAGCGAACATGCAAGTAAAGCAGACAACCCTTTCTCTAGACCGGTGTCGCGGTGGTTTGGACGGGTATACACTAGACTCAAGCAGCGGGCAGATTGCCTCTTCGATTAAAATCCACCTAAAGTCCTTGGAGCCGTCAATCGAGACCAGTACGGAGTATGTTTGGTGGATAGTGCTATGGGAAGTTGACATCTTCCCAGCATTACTTCCTAAGACAGCAGAAGCCTCAACCACCCGAGAGATTTCCGGTCCCAACGGCGGGTACGAAATTCGGTGGTTTTCTTCGGATGTAAATTCGGTCAATTTTGGCCGAGTCGGGGTATTGTAATCGGCGACTTTGTAAAGCCCCGAAGCCACGACGCTAGACATGGATTTCTTGTCATCACTGCATAAGCGCCTTCCATGCGAGCACATGTTGCATTTTCTATTATAGACCTTTGGCTTGGTCTATCCGGGCCATTCAACATCATTGCAGCTACAAAGTCACCTCTCAGCCACATCCAGTGGGTATTCGGCGCCTCTACAGGTTCATCTACCATTCAACACGCACCGAAAGAGAGGAACTGTCTAGATGACCACAGCTATATCTGTGACAATCACCCTCGCGGCAGTGATAGCGGCGATACTCTATTTTGGGTAGATCAGAATACAGCGACCGCTGTGGCCGATCCGATGCTTATGCCGTTTTATAAACCCGGCATGGATAGTAAAGCATTCAAGGCGGCTCATACCTCCACATAGCCCGGAGAGGTCAATGATCGTAGGCGCTTGGATATTTTCCAGATAGACGTGGCCACTACTGCTTCTGAAAGCAGGTGTTGTACTTATAATAGAGATACGAGATTTGACAAGACAATATTGAAAAGACTGTTAGGAATCCTGTATTTCGAAGAGATATAATCCTGCTGCGTTGCTGGGCGAAAATGTCGGGACAGGCTGAGACGCGAAACCTGAACTGCCCAACTGTGATGTACACAAAAAGTCACTACCATAATTGGTGAGGCTGAAATGTACTATAAGATCACCGAATTACTATGGTCGAGAGATAGACTCTTATACCAAGCAGCGAAACGCTCGCCCCTAGCAGAAGAAAAAGACTTAGGACAGGCCAGTGGTCGGATATAAAGTAATAATTTCAGATAAGTCCAGTCTCCTTGATAGAGAGCGAGGACCCAAACACCTCTAAACTAGTAAAAGGGCTGATTAAACTTAGAAGGGAAATCAGATAACAAGATAATTTACACAAGAAAGAGCTCTAGAGAGTAATTGAAGAGATTAGTACGATACTCACAAAATTTCCAAGAGATCTTGAGGTCATATATTCAACGATGGAATGTTGATTTGGTTGGTTGTGCTTCTGAATCTACCACATCTATCTTTTGATGACCTATTTAGATTATCAATTTTGACACTGATGGTATATCAGGGCATATGAATACCGCGTTGTAGGAAGCGCTCTTGCGTATGAAAACTCCGCCTCTGCAAGACCGGTAACAGTCTAACAAGCTTTTAGCGACTATGTCAAATATGACTCCCAGAGCCCCCCTAGATATGCCGTGCAGACAAAATTTCTCTTGCAAATATACCCTGGCTTGGTGGGCTTGGTTCCAAATTCGATCCCATTTTCCTGGCCGATCATCAAAGCATTGTTGAGATCCCCAACTCTCGAAATTCCACATATAGCGAAGCGGAAAGAAGGGTAATTATGTGTACGCAGATGAATCTTTGCTGGTTAATGACTGGAAGGGGTACCTGCAGGGAAGATCGGCCTTTATTCAGCATCGGAGCCAATATTCATGGGGTTGCAAGCTATATTTAGTACTTAATGAATATCTGTGGTACAATGATTTGAGGAGGCTACGAGATTTCTTCTAGACTTCATGAAGCCAGCTCTTGATTTGGTATGTACGACAAAGTGGGAGACAATCCCCAAAAATTCGTCAATAACAACGTCAATCCCTGGGATAGATGCCGGATTTCTTCTGGAATTACCACAATACGAACCTAGTCATTATATTGCCATCAGAAACATGGCTTAGATCCATGTTATCAGCACTAAATGAGCAGATTCCTCGTCCGGGCTCTGATAAATCCTCTGTCCTGGCCATGCCACGAAGAGGATACAGAATTGCGGAAATGCAGAGTATGTTAAGCCCGGTTGAGCATGTGCACGTTAGGATGCTGCTCAGATCCCGATGAAATACGACAATAGCCACGGTTTATTTGCGTGGTGATGTTGTGCTAAATGTACACTGTCAGTGGGCGTGGGTATACTTTCGATAAGCTCTGCGGGGTGCGACACGTACAACACAAAATGGCACCTGGTTTTAGCCTCACTGTTGAGTGTAGAAGAAATAATCACCAGTGTTTAAACACGGCTGAATGATCAAGTATATCTCTGAGAAAGGGATTTTGCACGACAGCTACATCATGCCTATAGAAAGCCCGGCAGGATGTGCGGCCGGTGCGACATAACTAAATGTGTGCAAGGGTTCGATAGGTCGTTTGATTTCAAGTCGAGATCCAAATGGAACGTAGAGAAACCAGCTGAATCCAAAGATTGGGCGAGGAAATGATATATATTCTACAAACCTTTATGTTATATAGTGCCATGCATTGCAGCATATTCACCTTCTCGACTAAGTAAGGGTATTGTCCCACATGCGCCAGGGGTCACTAAAGTTCTCTTTGACAAACTTTCTTGCTGTAAAATCATCTGCCACCGTGGTGTTTTGATAGTTCATGAAGGAGAGGGATTTAGGGTTATCGTGCTGTCTTAGTCATCTGGAACTCAATCTAATCTAGAGTGGAAGCCAATCAGAATACACATGGGGGGGCCTCCACCAATCATAGTGCTTTGGGGAGTTGCCCCTGAAGAAAGGCAAATTTCGGCTCCAATGGCGACCATCCAAGAAAACTAAGGAAATTTCTTATCAGTGACTGCTGCTGATGCCATCCGTCTCGGCATTTGCACCACCATAACCCCTAAAGCAGCTGTCAAATTGCCCTTCAAACCCCTGCCCCCATTAGATTCCCACACGAGACGATTGGTCTGACCCTTCCACCCTTTCTCTAGCACCATCTCCCATCAGCATTGAAGCTGACCCTCAACAGTGACCATGTCCTCCAAGAAGAGCGTCGCCGTCATTGGCACTGGACCCTCAGGCGCCATTGCAGTCGACGCTCTCGTCCAGGAGCAAGCCTTTGATGTCATCCGCGTGTTTGAGCGGCAAGAAAAGGCCGGCGGAAACTGGTACGCTGCGACTTCTTCCCTATGCAAGTGGCCAATCACGCAGTACTAGTAACGCATGAATGAATGAACGGTCGTGTAGGGTGTCGCGAGAGAATGAAACGCCTGAACCCCTTGATTTTGACCGGCTATCGACACGCACGGCGGATGCACCAGTACCACTGCCTGCAAAGCTGCCGACATATCTCCCCGCCATGACGCAGCATCGCTATACAGACGCTCATATCTACCCCAACTTGCACACGAATGTCGAGGCCTCCGTCATGGAGTACTCTCAGGAAAGCATCCCGACAGTCCGCTCCGATCTGTCCATTGGCCTGCACGGTCCCGAAACCCCCTTCCGCCACCACACAGTCATCCGCCAGTTCGTCGAGGACCTGCTCAACCGTAACGGCTACCAAGATTTGGTTGAGTATCACACGACCGTGGAGCGCGCTGTCAAGGATCCCGCTTCGGGCAAGTGGGTGCTCACCCTCCGTCGTGCATCGAGACAGCCCAACGGATACGACTACTGGTGGACCGAGACGTTCGATGCCCTGGTCGTCGCGTCAGGGCACTACCATGTGCCGTATGTGCCCGACATTCCCGGAATCAGGGAATTTGCGCAGCGCTATCCCGGCAGCGTCGAGCATGCAAAGCAGTACCGGGGCCCGGACAAGTATCGCGGCAAGGTATATCTCTTTTCCATCTCGTGGCACCGTTATATCACTGCTGATACATGTATAGAAAGTCATTACGGTGGGAGCATCCGTCTCCGCTGCCGATACGGCAGTCAGTTTGATCGGTGCAGCGAAAAACCCCATCATCGCGGTCGTGCGTGGCAAATACAACCCGTACTTTGGCGACGAGGCGTTCAAGCACCCGCATATCCAGCGACGACCGCCCATTGCTCGCGTGTCCAGCGCCAATGGTCAGCGCACGGTTTATTTCGAAGATGGCACTTCTGAGTCGGAGGTGGACCACATCATTCTCGGCACCGGCTTCACCTGGACTCTGCCTTTTCTCCCGCAGATTCCTATCCGGAACAACCGTGTGCCAGATCTGTACCTGCATGTGTTCCATCAGTCGGATCCGTCATTGGTGTTCCTGGGAGCGGTATGTCTCTCTTCGCCTGCTGAGTGCTGGGGCCTCGTTCTTCTCGTACCAGGAAGTAAACTAATGGAAGATAGGTTGGCGCCGGATTAACCTTCAAGGTTTTCGAATGGCAAGCCGTCGCAGCAGCACGCGTCCTCGCTGGCAAATCACAGCTGCCCCCGCTGGCAGAGCAGCAGAAATGGGAGCAGGATCGTATTCAGCTAAAGGGTGACGGTTCCGGCTTCTTGATGGTCAACCCAGACTTTGAGCAGTACTTTGAGCAGCTGCGTGCATTGGCTGGAGAGCCTGCAGCCGGAGAGCCCGGCCGACGACTGCCAGCATTTGACCAGGCTTGGGTGGACAATTTTAATGGTGGTCATCAACGGCGGATTCGGATGTGGCAGAAGGCCAACCGAGAGGCTCAAGCTAAGACTGGGAGTAAGTTGTAGCGCTGAGGGAAGTACTAGTGGTTGGCTGGGTGATGGTGCAGCTTTCGTCATAGACAGGATACCCGATAGATGTACAAGGTTAGAGGATTTTATGCTAGAGTGTTACTTGCGGCCATCATTGTCTCATTAAGGCAACGACACTATGAATGAATTTAGACATATGCCTGGAAGGTCAACCTGGACTCAGGGCTCTTGTCAAGCCTCTATCTGTCAATCCAGCAGTGCAGTCCACTCAATTTAGCCTCATCTGTGTAATCACGTGATGTATAGTTCAAGAAGCGCTCAGTTGAGAAACATCTCACACATTCCGAGTATGGAATCAAGAGTGCTAAGAATAGCAAATATCCCTAGAACTAGAACAGTCTCGATATATCTTTCAAATATAAAACACCCCCAAGAGCCGGGGTGAATCTCGAGTCCGTCGGCAAAACGGAAGAAATGCGGGGATTCCAGCAAGAGAATAAACCCGACAATCACACTCCACCGCGGTGTCCTCCCAGAGGCCTCGGATGCTACCAGGATGTCCGTAGTAGCTGTCGCTCTCTCGCGCGGAGATCTCCCGATGCACCGATTCTCCGCGACCCCTCATCTCCCTCTCCTCTGCCCTCGTCATCACCTACCACACCTCCCTCCCACCCACGAAACACCCCGATCACAGCGACAAAAAGCACCGAAATGGACTCCCTCCGCAACAAAGTCTACACCGTCACCGGCGTCAGCGGCATCGGCCTCTCCGTCGCCCAACTCCTCCACCACCACGACGCCAAACTGTCCCTCGCCGACATCAGCGCCGACGCCCTCTCCGCCGCCGTCACGCTCCTCGCCCCCCAAGACGAAACCACCATCCTCACCACCGTCCTCGACATCGGCGATCCCCTTGCCGTAACCGCCTGGATCGACCGCACGATCGCGCATTTCGGCCGTCTCGACGGCGCCGCCAATATGGCCGGCACGATCGGCGCCCACCACGGGGTCGGGAAGCTCGTCGACCTGCCGGACGAGGAATGGGACATGCTACTGCGGGTGAACCTGTCCGGGACGATGTATTGTCTGCGCGCGCAGGTGCGCGGCATTGCGGCGACGGCGGGGCAGGGCAGTATTGTCAATGCGAGTAGTATTCAGGGAACGCGGGGGTTTGCGTTGCATGCGGCGTATTCGGCGACCAAGCATGGGGTTGTGGGCTTGACGAGGAGTGTGGCCAAGGAGGTTGGGCCGGAGATTCGGGTGAATGCGGTTGCGCCGTGAGTGGTTTTTTCTTTCTTTCTCTGCTTCGATTGACTTGATTTTGCTATTTTGGGGGGGTGGTTGGTATGGTTGAAGGGGGTTGCTGATTGATGATGCAGTGGCTCGATTCAGACTCCCCTGCTGGACAAGGCAAAGGTGATTCAGGGAGGCCAGGGCGAGATCCCTGTCGTCATTCCGCGAAATGGTACGGCCGAGGAAGTCGCCCAGTCGGTGGTCTTTTTGTTGAGCGATGCGGCGTCGTATACCACCGGGGCGGTGCTGCATGTCGATGGCGGGTGGGATCCATAGACGATCAGACTTACAAGGCAAGTTAGGGTCGGGGTGGTGATATCATCAGTCATGACATTCTATATATTCTTCATCGTCCGTGCAAACAATCGATCTATGAATCTGACGCCATTTAGCCCCGTCTACCTCTTGTGTATCCCCATGTCCCACCAATAGTCATAAAGTATATGTATGAGTCTCATCACAGGCTCAGCCATAGGAATGTCGCGGCGACTAAGAAGACCGAGACAGTGAGCTTCAGTTTCATGCCAGACACCCAGGCCAGTAATGCCAGGCAGCACATACCCAGCACAGGCACGATGGGATAGTCCGGCCGTCGATATACTGCGTCGTTCTTGTCGGCCCTGTCACATACAATCAGCAGAAATTCACTCTCAGACAAGTCAGTTACACGCACCGTGCTTCAGGCCAGCCATCCACATAATCGAGGTAGCTGTAGCCGAGTTGCGCGTCCTATCCGCAATGGTCAGCGATATCCTTCACTCCGTGCCAGTCATCTAAGCAACTCACATTGTCTCTAAAACCAATCGAAGTGTTCACTGCCACATCATTAGCCTTGACTCCCGTTGGCCACCACAGATCACTTACAATAATGATAATACAGAATGTCCTGCACGGTATCATTTCCCGCCAACACCCCCAAACCCCCCGGCGCATTCACCTCTCCACGTATTTAGCTCTTATAAAAATCTCCCAGCCCCCCCGACAAGCCAAAAACTCCTATGCCGTCTTCCGTTTGAAAAAAAAAAAAAATCAAACTTTTCATTTTTCCATCTGCGAGCTCTTTACCATTTCCATTAATT
>RHLO01001035.1:0-43065 GCA_003719415.1 Aspergillus olivimuriae
CAGTCCCCGCAATGCAGATCCCCCTCGTTTCCCCGCCAGCCGTGCCAACATGACCTGATCGGCTCACCTAGCTATCTAGCTCGTCGTCACTATACCAGGGTCAGTCGGAATGTGCTCAGTCACCGCAGTAGAGCGATATCAATAGAAAATTACCGTAAAGGCTGAGGACCGCGAGAAAGACCAACAGCGACAGCGAGAAATGGAACGTCCGTCGCACCGGCCTCATCACTTTTGCCCAAGCTGTATCTGCAAGATCAAGCTGGGTGCCATCCGCCGCCTCGAGGTCGAGGTCGAGCTCCATCCGCGTGCTAGATTTGGCGCTGGTGCTGGTTCTAGATGGGAAGAAGCGTATCTGCCGGCCCGAGAGTATCGATTTCACTTTGGCCTGAGCCATATCGGAATCCGGACTTTCCTGCACGCTGGACATCTGTGGTGTATACAGCATTTTGTTCGTCTTGTGATCCGATATCAGGCCTCCGATGGCGAGTCGCGCGCACGAAGTTCCCGCGGGTTGGGCGTGATTGCGCGGGTGATATAGTAGATTGGCATGTTCAGAGACCTCTTTCTCCATCCGTCTACTCCAGGGTTTAAGTCAAGTCCACATGTCACCCATGCTCCTGGCAGCCACTATCCGCGGGACCGGCAGCGTTTCGGGCGATTGTGGATCAGCGCTGATCGTATCTGAGTCGGTCCTGCAGGCTATCGATCATCCCGGCGGCTTACTCGGTCGGTCTGCCAGCCTCATTGAGCATGGTAGGACTCATCCGGCTGGTGTCGGCTCACTAGCTTCGCAAAACCCCACGTGTCAATCAAAACCTTAGATCCTTTCCGACGTGGCTGGGATCGGACTGGCATGCATGGCGGGGTACTGGTCCTCCGTGCGTTATGACGCAAGTCTTGGGGAAGGGATCTATAGCTTTGGTTGCAGATGCTCGGTATGATTGGTTTATGACTCACGAAGATGCTTTTAGAGCAGGAAAGGCTACTGTTGGACATTTGGAGCGTGAGAGAAACTTCAGAGCTCTCATGGAGCTCAGGAACCCCGGAGCAGCTAGCTAGGTACGTAGAGCATAGTCGTAAGACTCGACGTGTAGCAGATTGGTACTAATTACTTTCTTTTAAAGACCTATTTGCTCAAATTCCAATAAGTATATCATTGTTCGTACTGACTTTTGCTTCAAAGGTCCTACATATGCTCAAGAACCACTCAATGCCTTCGGTTTGTGTGGGTTGATTAAACGAGTCCAATCAAGCCAAATCGGGATCAAAAGCATTCACAGAGTAATAAAGGTCAGTTGCTCCAAGCCTATTGAGCATCATCCAAGTCTAATTCGACTCTAAGACCAAGTTTGAAATTCGCTCTTGTTCTTAGCAACATCTCTTATACGACGAAGAATCCATTTCCCTCTATTTCAAGACTCCCAAAGCGTGTGCCTATTAGCAGCGGAAACTTCAAGTCCCTCAAATTCGGACTGATGGCAGATATAACTAGTGCATGAAAGTCATATTTGTTCAGATTCACAATCCTACTACACACGAGACAGACTTTTGATAACCCATATGAGATTGCTCGATTACTTTCATACTAATCCAACACATCAATTTGGGTCACTTGAGCCATCTGAGGCAAGCATTTTTGTTTCATATAGCATGCCCATGTCTTCGAAGCTTGATATAATTGAATAGTGAAGACTGACATTGATAGGGGAGAGAAGTTTCAAGTCGAAGCCAATATTTCTACCAGTTTTATTCATCATAACAAAGATAAGGTACAGCAAGATGCCTTATCACCTTTTAATCGGCCAAAAACAACTAAAATTCTCTGCGGTAGACACCCCATACTGCCTACATGACTTTTCGTCAGTTCAGCAAACTTGAAATAGCATTGATACTCAATACGAAATCTCTTTTCACAGATGGCTGAGGCAAGTCTACACCGGCCAAAGACAGAAATTCATGCAAAAATGATCATAAGATGTCTTGCTTGATCGGCGACTGAGGGAGAGGCTACATCACTAGGAGATTAGCATTATGAGAATCTTCTACCTCCTTGGGACAACAAGGATTTTTCCTGGACGTGGCAATATTATCAATTTCAGAACATATAGCAACAAGGCTGGAGACAGTTATTATGCTGTGCTTCATGGCTATTGAGGCGCTGTGTATGTGTATATCTTGTCTTTCAGCCATGCATTGGGGTGCAAGGATGTCAAGGAATATGAAGTGAAGCTTGAGGATGTGGCTGGGTGAGGGCTTAACTGACATTGGACTAACAAGAAGATTAAATATAATGGCCTTCAGGCGTGAGATTAGTCGTGCTGGATGCCATTTGGCAGCCCCATCGGTTGTCTGGGTGGTCTTCCACAAATTACTTGGAATACCTCCATTCCTATCTGGTATCTCACATATGGCTTTCGAATCTTATACACAACTGAGTGGCTCCTATCATATTGCATGTTCCAGATATTTCATCGTCTGGGTTCAAATTCTGATGACCACCTTGCCCATGTGTCTAGCAGCATACAGATGATCGAAAGCAGCCTGTGAATCTTTGAAAGGGAAGACTGTGTTATCTAATATTGGGGTCAACTGGACCTGTTTCTCCGACAGAAAGTCGCAGAGATTTTGCTGGTCAATCTTTGATCCAACAAATATTCCTCTATAGTTCCGAGTCAGCATCTAGTATTCTGGTTGTTGAGATAGACGCAAAGGTGAACCAACCTCATGGTTGCACTTTTCTTAAGTATGGGACCAATCAGGTCAGGTTGTTTATCCATCTTAAACCCGCCCAAAAAGCCGACAATAGAAACCAAACCGTACCGCGCAAGGGCTGAAAGACTCTGTATAATGTTGGTCGGGCCGACATTGTCAATCACCACGTCGACTCCCCGTCCATTCGTCAGAGAACGGGCCTGCTCATCCCAGTTGGGATAAGTTTTGTAGTTGATGGTTTGTATCGCCCCAGGCTCCCCCAAAGCCCGCGCTATGGCCAGCTTTTCATCAGATGAAGAGGTGATAATCGGCTTCATACCAGCGGCCAAGCAGATCAACAACGCGAACATGCTCACACCGCCTGTTCCTTGCAGCAATGCGAAGCCGCCATCTCGGGGCATGCCCAGTGCCTTCCATGCCGTTGTGCCCGCACAGGTGATGCAGGCCGCCTGTTGACATGCGATGATTAGTATGCAACTAACTGTGGACAGTGGACAGATTGAAGCATTGACCGACCTCCTCCCAAGTCAGATACTCGGGTAAGTGAATCAAGACTTTCTGGTCGAATACGGCATATTGTCGCAGCACACCATCGATATCCCCACCTTGAGCGGCCTTTTCTTCCTCCGAGCCCGTGAGGTTGTTGAGATCAAATATAGGTGCCACACGATCCCCTGGGCGGAAGTCTTCCACTTCGGACCCAACTGATATGACTTCTGCCGCACAGTCGGAGCATGGGATGCCTCTGTCAAGCTTGGGGGATGGATACTTTCCGTTGATCATGGCAACATCCCGGTATTTGAGGGAGACGGCATGGATGCGGACGAGAATATGGTGGGGCGAGAGAGACGATGGGAGCTTTTCTTCTGTCATCTCGATAGAGGAGCTATCGGCCGTGCGTCGGAAGGCTTTGTAGGAGGGCAGGATCGACATGGTGGCGTTGTTGTTGGGATCTGGATTTCGTTGTAGATGGCAGCAAGGCGACTGAATGATGATGGTATGTATGACTTTATGTATAAGATTACTTTTGCTATTATTGATACCGTTAATATCAGGAATTGCACGCTTTCTGGCCCATGCTTACCAATCCTATTTATAAGATGCACCGAGTTTATCACTAAACTGATTGAAATTGTCAGCATAGCATATCTCCATTGACAGGGATCAGATACAATTAATCAGCAAGGTGTAGGTAAACGTTCCGCTGCTAATCGTCGTGGCATGCATGGTCC
The DNA here is from genome assembly GCA_003719415.1 of Aspergillus olivimuriae. Taxonomy (NCBI): domain Eukaryota; kingdom Fungi; phylum Ascomycota; class Eurotiomycetes; order Eurotiales; family Aspergillaceae; genus Aspergillus; species Aspergillus olivimuriae. The sequence goes on from RHLO01001035.1 coordinate 3,945, forward strand.
ATGATCTTATTTCCCGAATTCATACCTAGTTGGACCTCCCACTGGCCCTATGCTCAGAATTAGTGTACCTCGACCCTCCAGTGGACAATAATAGCCCCAGATAAAGTGTTCTCCGACTGGCTCATGCACAATATCGTCCACGGGACCTGTCCGAAGAGCTCCCCTGACTGTCTGGCTTAGTTGATGTCAGATTGAAGCGCGAGTCAGAATTGCCGGATTTGCGAGTGCACGACCTTCCCTATTGAGCATAGATGAGCCGCGGAGGCCACAAAAAGCCCCAGGAAACGTGCCAGACCAATGCGACTCACCAACTTCGCCCCTCGGCGTTGAGGCGCGCAATGGTGGACAGCGACGACATTATCCCGGTGCTGGTAGCCGCGGGGGCCAGCTTTGCCGCGACGGCCGTCGTCCTCCGTACGGACGCCCAAATTCGGCGACGTCACCGCCAACGCCAACGCGACAAAGCGATCCGATCCTCCGCGATTCGTCGTCGACGGTAACTAGCCTTTTCTTTGTCTCACCCAGCCGTCCATCAATTCTCTACTCTCTTTCTTTCCCTCTCTCTGTCGGTCTGTCTTGACGTTCCTGACCCACTGACTCGATCTCGTCGGTATCAGACCAAAAACAAAGCCATCCTCCGCAAGATTCCACAACATGACCACCATACAGAAAGTCGCCATCTTCGGCGTACGTATCGCCCTTCATGATTCGAAACGCAATGCTAGGCAATCAGACTGACGTCCCCACCGGCCTCGGGCAACTTTGGTACCCCCATCACCGCCGCCCTACAGCGTGCCGGCTTCGACCTCACCATCATCACCCGCCCCGAGTCAACCTCGACGTTTCCCCCGGGGATTGCCGTCATCCGAACAGCCTACACGCTAGAAGATCTCACCCCCGCGCTCGCAGGACAAGATGCCGCTGTCTGCGTGGTCGGTCCCGCCGGCGTCGGCGCACAGTCTACCATGGTCGATGCCGCCGAAGCAGCGGGGGTGAAACGGTTCATTGTGAACGATTTCGGCTGGGGGGTCAATGTCCGCAGTCTGCCTGAATTCAAAGCCATTTTCCACCATCGCCGTGCGGGGTGGGATCGGGCGAAAGCGAAGGCGGACGCGAATAGCAACTTTTCGTGGACGGGAATTACCACGGGTAATCCAATTGATTGGGTATGCTTTTATGTTGATTTCCTTGTGGTGCTGGTGGTGGCTGACTATCTCTCCAGGCATTGAAAAGGTTCCCACAGATGGGGTTCAATGTGGCCACCCATTCTGCCATCATCTATGACGCCGGGATGGAAAAGTTTACCGGCACGACGCTGGAGGGCATCGGACAGTCCGTCGTTGGCGTGCTGCAGAATCTCTCCCAGACGGCCAATCGATTCGTCAAGGTCCGGTCCATCATGACCTGTCAGAACGAGCTGCTGGAGGCGTTCCAGGCCGCCACGGGAACAAAATGGGAGATCGAAACGGCCTCGACGCAGGCACTCATGCAACAGGGCAAACGGAAGCATGAAGAAGGGGTTGGGGGGTGGGTGTTGGACTTGGTAGTGGCGCAGTTGTTTGATGTGGGCCAGGCTCGATGTGTGGTTGCGCCGTCGAGAGAAGAGTCCGACTGCGATCTCCTCGGGGTGGTGGAGGAGAGTCCACAACAGGTGGTCTCCAAGGCCTTGGGGTTGAATCGGGGTAGTGGATAGACAGTTTTGCTTTGCTTGTGGGTAGTATTCGACCTCCGAGACAAACAAACTGTTCACGATCGATCTGGATTGGGAAGTACAAAGGGGTGTCGGACAGATCCTAACCTCAGTCGAGCGTCGAAGATATATCTCGGCACAAAGGTGATGCACTACAATACGCGTGGAGATGTATATAGCTGCAAGATGGCCGGCATGAAGGGAATGAGAGACTGAGAAATATATAAAATATCATCCATATGAGATTGTAATAGCCATTTCATAATTTCAGTCCTGGACGTTAAACCTGCAAGGTTCTTGAGGCTTGGAAATGATAAAAGTGGTGCTGAATTCCTCTCAACATGTTTGCTAGATATAAATCAAAGAGATCCAGTGACTAATATCCGGAAAGCCTTTGTGGCCAAGTGGTAAGGCGTCGCACTCGTAATGCGGAAATCGTCGGTTCGATCCCGACCGGAGGCATTCTATTTTTGTCCTTTCTCTTTGCTCCTCTATCTAGTTCCCTATTTTTTTGATCTTCCTTTTGCACATCGGCCGATATCTATCTGGTTATGAAAACTTGGATGACCATGGGTACCTCTATAAACCCCTGACTTCCTCCCATGTTTGAACAAATGTGTCTGTCTAGTCTGCAGAAGGCCGCATATGATCCTGCTACTCCAACACAGAACAATCTGCAACAAGGATGCTCCAAACCGCGCAGCAAGTGAACGAAGCCGGTATATCAATGAGACTGAGAAGTTGCTCCGTGTGTACACAGTGGAGAGGAAGCAGCAAATGACTCTCAGAAACCCCCTGACTTGGCGCGGGTGGAGGGTCCTCAGCCGCCCACCACGCCAATCACCCTATGACTTTCACGGCCTCTGCAGCATCAGATCCGGACAAATGACGCCATTGGATTAAGGCAATACGCGAGGAGAAAATCATGACACTACGTTAGTGCTCAGTCTGATCCCCATGCGCCCGTTAGTGCCAATTAAGCGGCGGCTCTTCGCAGCGACAAGATGGCGACCAACTACTCATCCTACTTGAGCGATCTCCCCCTCTTCAGTTGCTACACCGAGCATCTCCGCTCGTCCGTCCGAGCAATGGTCTTTTCCAGAGCTCTGACGGGCGTCCCTGTCTGTCTACTCCTAGTTCTGGTTCTCCTTTGCGCACACCCGGTAAGTTCCTCGATCGGAGAGAATGATGATCTACTACTTCCGCAGGCGGGAAAGCTGTCGGCCCTCCAACCCCGAGACTCAACCCTCCCTGCGCTTCGCGTGATGCCCTTGGGAGCGTCAATCACGGTCGGATACCGCTCGACCGATGGGAACGGCTACCGGGGCTGGCTCCGGGAAGAGCTGATCCGCGAGGGATGGCAGGTCGATATGGTGGGGAGCCAGCAGAACGGCACCATGGCCGACAATGTACGTGATGTCTCCCCAGCCCATCGACGATTGACCGCGACTGAAATTGTCTCGTTCAGGATTATGAAGCACACATTGGGTACCGGATCGACCAAATCGCCGACGAGGTTGAGAAATCGCTGGATCTGCAGCCGAACCTGATTCTGATCAAGTAAGTGAGTGGATGTTGTTGTTGCGGTCCGTTTCCGGGGTAACCAGTACCATCAACAGCGTCGGCACCAACGATGCCCTCCAGAATTATCAGGTCGATACGGCGGGTGAGCGAATGAATGCGCTGTTGGATCGTCTATTTGAGGCGATTCCGGGCACGACAGTCATCCTCTCCACGCTCCTGCCCACCAAGGTGCGGCCGAGTCTCATCGACCAGATCAATGACCAGTATCGAGCGCTGGAGAGTCAGCGGCAGGCAGCGGGCGACCGGATCATGCTAGCCGATATGGGTCGCTTTATTCAAGCCGATCAGATCAGAGGGGATGGAATCCATCCGACTGATGCGGGGTACAAGGCGATGGCGTGGGTTTGGCTGGTCACGATCAAGTCGGCCGAGCAGGCTGGGATGATCCAGAACGTCGGGGTGTCGAAACAGAGCGCCGTCACAGAAGTTGTGAGCAAGAGTGGTGGGCAGCACCCATTCCCGTCGTGGTGGGCTCTTCTCCCGCTGGCGATGTTGTCGCAGCTGCTACGTTGGATGATATGATGCAGGGGAAGGAAATTAGAGACGAGAAGAGATTTCACCATACACGACCGTCACGAATCAACAAATTAGATGACTTTTTACATGAGTATTCGATGTATCGTAGGTTGATAGAACCAAATCAAAATGCTGTGGCACCCAAGACTGAAGTCGCTCTCCACTGCTGGTCCAAACCAGGTCAAACTGTCGAGCATTTGCTGCCAAAGATCATCTATTGTACCGGACTCTTCTGGTCCATACGCCGGCGGTCCTATAGTTTGTGGACCCGCAATTTCTCTCTCTCTCTCTCTTTCTGCAGTAGACTCGGTGACAGTGCCTACAGTACTGTATCCATGTTCGGCTGAAGTTGCGAGTTTGATGACACTAAATTGATCGTTCGGCAAGGTTCTTCTCTAGCCAGGCAAGCATAAGCAGATCGAAGTTTGAAGTACATTCACTGATGTGCATTGAATTCGTGAGACTATGGAGTTGGAAAAGACAGAAAATTATCGATTATACGAGGGTATAGAACATCATTGACTCTTCCAGAGATAAACTGTTCAAGTAAAAGCAGTTCAAGAAACAGATATGACAGTGATGATCCCTGAACAAGCCACTCCAATTTTCAGAAGCTTCAACAACCCACTGATGAGCCACATGCTGCAAACACAGGCCCTGTTTCAAGAGGAAAGCTCTGCTGACTTTCTCTCGACATGCACGACAGAGCCCGCTTTGGCCCCGGGAATTCCCAGTCCACGCTCCTTGAAATCAGCGGTGGCCACCTGACCAACATCGATACTGTCCTCGCCATCAAAGTACTTGTTGATTTCCTCCAGGGGCGTGTACCGTGTTTCGATGAGGAAGAAGTAGATCACAAACACTTCAAACCCGAGGAAGACACAGTACACCAGGTAGTACTTCCAAGCGATGGCGTCCAGTGCAATCGCGTTGATATACTGATTGAAGAAGAGCGCGGCGGTCACACAGAAATTCAGCCAAGTGAAGCCCTTCGCACGGAGGCCGTACGGAAGAATCTCCGTCGTGTAGTTTGCCATCAGGCCGGATCTGGACACCTGGTCAGATGTCGTCGTGTCCCACGCGGGCAATGGGGGACTCACTTGATATCATAGAACACACTGTATAAGAAGGTGAGGAAGACGAAAGAATATCCCAGCGCCTTGTTCGGGTCGATAGCGTATCGCGCCGAGACGACCGTCCAGGCATTGAACACCACACAGGTGCCAATGGTGGACACAAGATAGATGGGCCGACGACCCAGGATGTCGATGAAGAAGGCCAGCACAATGTTGAACACGAGGCTCTGTGTTTTCATGCCGGCGTTGATGCCCAGCTGAGTTTGCGCGTCCGTGATCCCGACGCTGTCCATGACATACTTCAGGTAATAGGAGATCAAACCGTTGCCGCTCCATTGACTGAAGAGCCCGAGCGCCGTGATGAGACCGATTCGGCGACGATTGCCTTTGGTTCGGAGGAAATCCATCCAGCTGGTTTGGTTGATCTCCTTGTCGAGAGTGATGGCGGCCTGGATCTCGGCATACTCCAGCTGCACGAACGCATCGCTCTCGTCGCCTTCGGCATGGTACTTGATGAGCATCTTGCGGGCCTCCTCATGTCGGTTCTTGTTCATCAGCCAACGAGGACTTTCGGGCATCCACCAGACGCCGGCTAAAATAACCACCGTGCAGATCGCCTGCAGGAGACTGGGGAGCCTCCACGACCAATCGCTCTAGAGGTATACATTGTCAGCGATCCCATCCATATCCCTGTACCTTGTGGGACGGAAAGACAAACTGACCTGGATCTGTAACGTGCCATAGGTGACCCAACTGGCGATAAACGCCCCGGAGTGGTACGAGGCACCACTGAGCGTGACCAAAACCGCACGATCCTGAGGATGAGCCACCTCGGCAATCAAGAGCGGGGCAGAGCCAAGCACGATGGAATCGCCCAGTCCCAGCAGGATACGAGCAGCCACGAACATGCCAAAGTTCCTGGCGCCAGACTGCAAGCCCACGGCAAGCAACATGACCAGACTGCCCACCACGAGGCCCGATTTACGTCCCGCCCAGTCAATCATGTACGGGACGACAAACAGGCCCATCAGGGATCCCAGACTCATGGACGAGTTGAACAGACCCAGGATCGACCCCCGGGGATGATTGAAGTACTCCTGCCAGTAGGAGAGGGTCTGGAGACCGTTCATCATCGATCCGTCGAAGCCATTCGCGGTGTTGGTGAGGATGAGCAGGACAATATAAAAGTACAACATCCGCATGTTGCGCCGTTTCCACCATGGCACGCGGGCGAATTCGGTCCCCGCGAAGAAGAAATGCCCCTTGCGAGGCTTCTCCGGGACGACCTTTTGCTCATGGCGAGGGGGACGGAATCGCAGCCCCATGATGATCTGGATCGCGAGGTGATGTTGGTGCAGTGCGAAAGGTGGGATCAGCACCTGTCCACTATCGTCGACGAAGACCGTATTTATATCGGTTATACTGGCTAAACTTGATCTTGGCCGGGGATCGAGTGACTCTGGGGATGCCACTGGCGTTCTGGTGGCAGTCTTAGTCCAAGACTCTCACAAATCCCCATGGGGAAGCATCTGCTGTCTACCCCATGTCTAGTGTATAGAGGCAAAGTATGTTTGTCCTTGGCACGCGAACAGTGGCGCTAAAAAGATGGAAACTGGGTGCTTTAGCGCCCGTTGGTAAGAGCTGACACACTGATTAAGGCTAAATCGATGGATAAAAGGCAGCTCTCAGTGGCCACACGCCTGGTCTTGGAAGTCGGGCGTGATTCTATTCGCTTCCGGCAATTCATACGACTCGTCTCTGCCGACGAAAACACGAGCAGTCGGTTAAATCCACCGGATCCGAGAGAACATATCTATTTGATAGGATCGATCCCCAAGGCCTCCTCGCTTGACTGGCTAGTTCCTTGCGATGCTGCGTCCAAATAGAGCAGTTTTCCGTGGGGATGGATTCCGATGCCTTGGATTGACATATGACAGCTGCCCATTCCCAATCACTTGATCGAGCCAACTGGAACCTGCAGGCTAATACCAGGATGAAGCACGGCCTGTGCGAAATGCCATAGAGCATGCTTGGAGGTGCTACTCATCCTCAAGATGTCACCGCTCGTTGGTGACCAGATATTCACCCATCTTCGAGCCCCTGAAAGAAGGCCCCTTTTTTTGAAATACAGAGCGCATTGCCAGCAAATTCCTCGCCATCATCAAACACCCTTCATGCTCTACCGCTTCAACCGACATTCGTTGGCTTCACGCAGAGATACATCCTACCGAAGGTCCCATCTTGCTCTGTCGCATCGTCGCATCCCCAGCACCGCAAACCCTCATGAAGATCAAATGAAGGAGAATGCTGAGCAATCAATCAAAATGACGTCCTCCCCGCCGTTCTTGCGCGATCTTGCGCGATGCGTCAATTCTCTGGATACATCCCGACAGTGTTGTCTGTCGGAGACCATACTACTGGCTGAGCATGGGTAGCTCGTGAACACTGTCAGTGGAATTAAACGATAAGGGCGGTCTCCTGAGCTTGAAGACCTTGAGGTGTCTTGTCACTGGTCATGATGAAGCGTTACCGGTGATGACTTCACACGACATGGCTGTTCTACTTGTGAGCGTCGCGGGAATTGCTATGATGTTGGAAAGACGGACGAGTTCATCTAGTTGATCCGAGAATCGACTGCTATGGGATTGCAGGTAGTCGCTTGCAAGGTCACTGGGACTGGATCTGTGTGCGATACTTCAAGAATGAGCGAGGCCGATGCGGCCGGCGTGAAGGATCGAGGATGAAGGAATATCCTCAACATGCAGGGGTCGAATTGATGTAGTGATAACCATGATCTGGGGCTGCTACAGTAGTTTATGGCACACGAAGCAGATGTCATTGTTTTGAATTCAGGGTGTTCTCCTAATAGAGTATGGTACCAGGGAGGTCCTTGGGCATGAAGCGATGCGTTTAAACATGATCGCATTGATCATTGCCGTCACAGTCTGTCTCTGTGCGGGGAGCGAAAGAGATTACTTGTCTGATGGGTATGGGTATCTCTGTCTTGACTGGGATTTCTATAAATCAAGAGGCATTTGGGGCGTTTCTAGAGAAGGAGTTGGATGTGATGGCCTAGAACAACATATCTAAGATTCCAAACAATTCAGGCCTGGTCTTGTCAAGGCTGGACGTTCGTCGAATCCATTGCTGTGAATTCAGTTTTTCTTACGGTGAAGTATAAACTCCCCCGAGGTTCGAGGCCATCGTAAAGGCGACCCCCCCAGGTCTTCAAGTGAAGTCTATTTTCGCGATGAGAATCAGCCCGCGAGCACCGCAGTTTCTCCCACGCATGGGCCGCGGAATGGAGTGTGGATCTGCTGAGGACAGTGGGACTTTCCATTTAGCGATCTGGGATCGGACCAAACCAGTGGTTGAGCTCGGCTGGATGCGAGCACTAACATGCTAGCGGATCCATGATCCAGTCACTCTCTCCACCAACAGAGGAACGAACCGCTGTGTCTCCAAGTCAGTGGGCTGCCCCGACCACCAGGCTATGCGCGAGGAGAGGTCAGAATGCGAGAGGCTGGGAAAGTATTGCTTTTTTCCGATGACGAACATGGCTGACTCGGTTTGTCTCAAAGAGCTCGATGAATGTCCAATTAGACTGACGATGGAGAAGATAGTTCGCGCGAAACAAACATTTAAACGTCAATCCTTGCATTCGGGCAACCGAGCGGAGGTGTACGTGGGCCTATAATTATGGAGCTCATGTATATCATTTCCCGATGTTATGGATCATCAGCATGCGAGCTGAACTCCCCTCCCCCCATGGCATCCCAAGTCCGATTGTTCGGAGATGTCCTGGATCTCCTTTTCTTCATCCTCTCAGCATTGAAGCAACTCCCTTCACACTGAAATCATACTCGAAAGTGGAGGCATTCTGTAGTCGTGCAAGATGTTTGAACGCCTGAAAGCCAAGCTTCGCAGGTGCAAGCAGCGAAAAGCCGCCCAGAAAGCAGCGGTGAGTGATCCATCACATCGTGATTTCTCCGAGATACGACGTACTGATGGTTGATTTTCTTCTGCAGCCCGCACAGCCAGTACAGCCCAAACCGGAGAAACCGCCCGCTGTCGAGATTCCATCTGCATCGAATCCATCCGAAAAGCCCGCTGCCGTTGCGTCACCTGTCAAAGATGAGTCGCCCAAAGAAGAGCAAACCCCTGAGCAGCCGCCAGACGATCCGGGAGACTTGTGGCAAAAAGCCCTCAAGTCACTGCCCCCCGAGACCCAGGAAACATTGAAGGGTATGGGATTCGGCAAGATCAGCTCTGGATCTGCCGAATCCAGCATTGACGACCTCCTCAGCGTCGTGAACCAGAGACAAGAAGAATGCGAGAAAAAGTTCTGGAAAGTCAAGGTCGGAGATAGCGAGATCGTGCCCCGGAACTATACAACCCAAATTATAGGCTGGTTGGAAAAGGCGGGTGATATCGCAATTATGTTTGCGCCGCCTCAAGCAAGTCTCCCATGGTCTTGCCTCAAGTCGCTTATGCAGGTGAGCATTCCGATCTGTCAACAGCATAGTACATCACCCTCACACGACGGCAGATTCCCGTGATCGAAGGCGAGCAAATGGCCGCTCTGCTCGGAACGACCGAGAAGATCGTTCGTGTGATAAGTCGAGGACAGGTGTATGAGACGGTCTATCTGCGAAGCAAGCCCGATGCACCGACCGACAACCTTTCGAAGAACCTCGAGTCAGCTCTGACAGCTATCTACACGACCTCTCTCCAGCTTCTCGCCGACTCAGGCGACCTGTTCAACAAGAGCACCGCCTCGCGTACCTTGCAAGCGCTGATCAACCCCGGCGGAATGTCCGGCGCCATCGCAAACCTCGCGGACCAAGAAGATGAGCTTCTCCGCGACGTCGCAGCCTGCGAGACGAGACGCAGCGCCGAAGCAGACAATAGCATGATCGGCATGCTGGAGGCATTGAATGCCCCCTTGACTCGTATGGACGAGGGAATCAGCCACCTCCTACAGAACATGGACGAGAAAGAACGGATCGAGATGTTGGAGTGGATTTCTCCGATCCCCTTTGGCAAACATCACAATAATATCAAAGATAAACGAACCCCGGGGACGGGTGAGTGGCTGCTACGACACGAAGGCTTCCAGAACTGGGAAAAGAAGAGATCCTCCGTTCTCTTCTGGCTACAAGGCTCGCCTGGGACTGGCAAAACCTATCTCACATCTACTGTCATCGACCGCGTTCAGGACACTCTCAAGGAGAACCCCAAAGACGAAGGCGTTGCGTTTTTCTACTGCGACAAGAACGAACCTAGACGTGCGCAGCCTCTGTCCATACTTCAAAGCTTCGTCCGCCAACTTTCCACAACCGTCAATAACCCCGAGTCTACCCAGACCCAGCTTCACAAGATGTACAAAAAGAACCGCGAGTCAGGGTCGACCTTCACCTTTGATCAATGCAAGGAGCAGATCCTAGCATCTCTGGATATCTACCAGAAAAGCACCCTTGTAATCGACGCCATGGACGAATGCGACCCCGACTCACGCGACAAGTTGATCGAAGCTCTGAACTCGCTTCTTTCTGAATCCAAGAAACCAGTCAAGATTTTCATCTCCAGCCGACCTGATCCCGACATCCAGTGCCTCCTGAAAAACACCCCTAACATCGGCATCTCGGCAAACGACAACAAAGGCGACATCCAGAAGTTCCTGAGCACAGAATTGGACAAGCTGGCCCGAAAGACCTCGCTGTTCAAGAAACTCAAGACTGACATCATCAACGCCCTGCTTGAGCGCTGCCAAGGAATGTTCCAATGGGCCGCCTTGCAGGTTCACCAGATCACGAAATGCAAAACTCCACCCAGTGTGTGGAAACGACTGGAAAATCTGCCCGAGGATCTTCAAAAGGCATACGATGAGGCATGGGAACAGGTTGAAAGCCTGGAAGACCCCGATAAACTTCTCACGCACCGCGCCATGATGTGGGTGATGTGTGCCGATTCGCCATTGGAGTCCTCGCAGCTTCTATACGCTATTCGGCTGAATACAACGGGAGAAGCGCCCGTGCTCGCTGACGAAATCGACGAGCAAGGACTCCTCTCCCTGTGCAATAACCTGCTTACCATTGACTCCCAATTGAAAGTGTGGCGCTTTGCACATCTCTCCGTCCGCGAGTACCTCGAGGCCAAAATGCAGTGGACTCCTCCACGGACTCACTTCCACGCCGCCAGTGGATGCTTGTCGTGGTTCATCAATGTATACGACAACGATGATGTGATTCATATCACAGAGGAGGAGCCCGAGTCAGAAGCAGAGCCTGACTCTCTCTACAGCGTGATGCACCCGTTCCATCTCTACATGAGACACCAGTGGGTCAAACACGTCAAAGGGGCGAAAGACCACGAACAAGACACCTTGGCCGCTCTATTAAAAAAGTTCCTTGGGTCTCCGAGCAAGAGCAGCCTGCAGTACCAGAGATGGTACAAACAGGTTGCGGCCGATTTCTGCGACATCTACGACATCTCTGGCATTGGTGGATACGAAGAGGACGTTCACTTCCGCGCAGCTGGAATCGACTATACAGGTGCCGATACATGCGATTTCAATCATTCCAAGCACTGGGACTATGGGGAGTTTGACAGTGATCTGGACCCAGCCGAGTCAGCCGTGATTGCCATGTGCCATTTCTCCTTTGACACCATCCTTTCGGACTGGTGGGAGAACGCCGAGTTTGACCACTCCCTTGTAACCAGCAAAGGCCACAACCTGCTCACGCTTGCTGCAAGGGCCGGTTCCGCGGCAATCTGCAAGATTCTGATCGACCGGGGCGCTGACGTGAACCTGCAGGTGGAAGGCGCAGAGTATGGGAGTGCCCTTGAAGCAGCAGCGCACCGGGGCCATATTGAAACCGTGAAGCAACTGCTCGCAGCGGGTGCAGATGTCAACATGATTCTGGAGAACGGGAAATACGGTACTGCCCTTGTCGCAGCAGTCTCAGCTGGCCAATATGACACTGTGAAATATCTGCTTCAGCAAGCACATGCCGATGTCAACCTCGGAAAGAATGTCGAAGATGAAGGGCTGGAAGACGACGATGAAGAGATCGTGATTATGCTACCTCTTGCGACCGCAGCGAGAGCCAAATACAACGAGATAGTCAAACTTCTGGTGGAAGCTGGAGCGGACTTGAATGTGCAAGAGCTGACCGGAAACGCTCTCGCAGCTGCGATCAGATCTAATAATATCGAGGCTGTCAAATACTTGGTCCAAAAGGCAAAGGCCAATGTCAACATCGAACTTGCAAATGGCAGCTTCGGCAGTCCCATCGAGGGAGCAGCCACCGATGAGAAGAACCTTGAAATCGTCAATGTCTTGTTGGAAGCAGGCGCAGATGCGAACAAGTCAAGCCAAGAGGGGGATTGGGGCACTCCCCTGATAGCAGCTGCATTCGGCTATAATTCATACGGAAGGAATGCTGAGATGGTGAAGCGTCTCATTCAAGCAGGAGCAGATGTTAACAAAGCCTCGCGTGAAGGGAGTCCTCTGGATTCGGCGGTCTTTAGGAAAAACATCGAGGTTATCAAGGTCCTGTTGGAAGAAGGAGCGGACGTTGATGCGCCGAAGCATTTCGAGGACGCGATTGAATCCGAATTCTTTGAATATGCCATGTATCTGATCCAAACGAGAGCGGACTCTGTGGACATGTCACTTGTGGAAAAGAAGTTTGGCAGTGCTCTGATACTTGGAGCAGGCTATGACACGACGCTCGACTTTGTCAAATACCTGGTGAAAGGCGGTGCCAACGTGAACCAGTCTTCAGAGGATGGTGATTACGGTATGCCTTCTGTGGCTGCTGCACGCAGAGGCAACACTGGGGCTCTCCAGTATCTATTGGATGCCGGTGCAGATCCAAAGCCTCTGATCGATTCGACTTTTATCAGTACTCTCATGGCGGAAGAATCCATCGATTGGGACAAGAAGTTCGGCGTGTTCGAGATTCTGATGAAAGTGGGAGCAGACGTGAACATGGAAGTACAGAAAGGTAGATTTGGGAGTGTTCTCGCGGCAGCAGCTGGTGACGGTAACCTCGAGGTTGTGAAGTATTTGGTTGAAGCTGGAGCGGTTGTGAATAAAGCTCTTGAACACGGGGACTATGGCAGTGCGCTCGCCGCAGGAGCACAACAACATAACATCGAGATTCTCGAGTATCTTGTGAGCGTTGGAGCAGAGGTGAATGCGTCTCTCAAGCATGGGAAACATGGAAGTCCACTCGCAGCAGCAGCATGTTACTGGGACTCCGACACTTCGATATTCTTACTCGAGTCCGGGGCGGACGTGAACATGCCGTTACAATGTGGGAGATATGGCAGTGCCCTTGCAGCAGCCGTGTTCGAATGTGAACAGTCTCAGATCGAGGTCTTGTTGAAAGCAGGCGCGGATGTGAACATGCCCATAGAGCACGGGGAATTTGGCAGTGCTCTTGCAGCTGCAGTTTCATCGGATAGAAGGGGGCTCGTCAGAGACCTGGTGGAAGCTGGGGCTGATGTTAACCAACAACTGCAAGGCCGGGACTTTAGCAATGCTCTTTCTCTTGCTGCAGGAGTATCTGTTGATAGTCTCGAGATACTTATTGAGGCGGGAGCAGAAGTCAATTCGAAGGCTACCACCGGTAGATATGGGAATGCACTGACTTCTGCATCCGCTTGGGGTCAAAAGGAATGTGTCAAATTCTTGATCGAAAAGGGGGCGGATGTCAACCAGAGGCCGGACGGTTCAGCTTTTACTTCTGCTTTGCAAGCTGCGCAATCGGAAGTTTCTGACGAAGATGTGGAGTGGATTCGGCGCCGAACGTATGATGAAGACAGCGTTCCTGAATTAGTTGAGGATCTGAAAACCGCAAGATCTGAGGTGATTGAGTTGCTCCAGCAGCATAGAGCCACAGCTTGAGCATGGTGTACATATTGATTATGTACAAATTTTTTGAATTGTTTTGCAGTTGTCGTTCTTGTAATATGCCCACTGCAACGTTCTGCGTAGATCAAGAGTAGAACCATTCTACTCAGTCCTCAGCTCAGGGATCCGACGTCAGGGGTGAAAAAGCGACTAATTCCAGATTGAGACATTTACCCTCCTGCGACCTAGTCTCAGAGTACTTGATTACAGTCGTTACGACAGCATGATCGCGACACTTCATGACCCGTGAATGAATCTTTTGGTCGCTGACACCACCATCGGCAGATCATGTAGCTCAATCCGTCTATTATTGACGCGAAATATGTGGTCGCTGAGAATGCGGTCATGTATAACTTCAATGTGCACACTGATGGCTCTTATGCGCCAGCTCTTTGAGAACTCCAAGTAATTGGGATTCAGGTGAACGAGGCTGGTGAGCGCACGGCCTTGGTTGGTTGCACACCTTATGAACTCGAGTGCTTCGTGAAGGCAAGGACTCAACTAGCCGTCCAGGATAAATGAGGGGATATGTAGGCGATCAAAACTCTGGAATATCTGACTTCGTACAGTAGCTGTTTGATATGAATTGACCCTCGCCATCCATCTTTGGTTCTCTTCATAAAGGTGGGATGCGTCATGTCACGGCGAGTATTATGGATCCCCCAGTAACAAACGCCATTTTTCCGTGAACCAAGGAGCAATGATCCAGCTTCGCATCTCCCAAGGGTGTCCTCCACGACAGATGATACCTCCCTGAGCAACGATATCTGTTTTGAATTCCACTGAATCGAGGAGCTTTGGCGCAGTGGCAGCCAACATGATCGCCCGCGTCCTCAGCCCTGGCAGGGGAATCAAATCCAGAAGAGGGTGATGGGAGAATAGGATCTGAGATAATGTCGGCTGGAGCTGAGGAGGGATGGTGGGATGAGACACGGAGATAACGAGAGCATGGGGATCGTCTGTCATGGTTGTGTTGGGGCGGTAGAACGGGGAACACAAGGACATGCAATTGTAGCCAAAGAATTCCTGCACGCTAATTCCCAGGCTACGTGCATTGTAGAGACATGCTCGCATAAGCGTGGAGTGTGTTGGCTCCAGATACTTGCCGTAGGGACTTGCTGAGATGATGTTTTGTGCGTGTGCATCCGTATCGGCATCTGAAGTGATTGAAGTGTTGTTGTGTTCTGAGGCAGCGAAAGTGATGCTATCGGTATGTTTCTCACAGATTCCTGCAGCGACAGGAAACAGATGGTCGAAAGAAAGCACAAGCGGCGTCAAGTCTAGCTGCGGTCGGTCATCTGGGACCACCCTTGAGAGATCGCTATTCTCCACGGATTGGTCGACCGATGAAAGATGAAAGTCGACGGGCTCATTCCTCCGCATAGGGGTAGGCCGCAAGTCTCTTAGTTTATCCTTTTGCTCTGCAGATTGCTTATCTCGCAGGCGCTCTTTCTGTCGTTGTCCTGCACGCCATCAACACTATGCTCACTCATTCCCATGTCGCTGGTACTCACGATAGGCCCGTTGGGCAATGCGATTCTGTTCTTTCCGAGCGGGTGTGATGACTCGCTTGGGACACTGTCGTTGCCCCCCAGACTTGCAAGACTCGGACATCCTGCAGAGTGGCTTACGGTGGAGAGAAGGTCGAGTGTCGTTGAAGTTGAGCCGACGGAAAGATGGCTTACGGCGGGAGGGCCAATCAGCAGGCCCTATCGCCGTCAGCCAGTCAGCCAGTCAGTCAGCCATTGCATCTATCATATACTCTCGGTATACTACCTCCCATCCATCTGCTATGCAAGAATGTAAGATATAAATATAACTCGATGACTCCCGACAAACACTCTCTTCATCAACTCAAGACCTGCATCGACAACCCTCCAACATCCTCCAGACCCCAAGAGCAGCCCCAAAATGAAGACCATTGCAATCGTCGGCGCAACAGGCAACCAAGGCTCTTCAGTCGCCAATACCTTCCTCAGTTTGGGCAATTGGCATGTCCGATGCCTGACTCGAAACCCCTCTTCGGCCACTGCACAAACGCTGGCCTCCCAAGGTGCCAGCGTAGTGCAAGCAGACCTTTCCGACATCGAATCCCTGCGCAGTGCCTTCGCCGGCGCACACGTCATCTTCTCCAACACCGACTTCTGGGGCCCTTACCGTGCCTGTGGAAATAGCGACAAAGCTTTCGAGGCAGAGGTGCAACATGGTCGAAATGCCGCGATTGCCGCAGCCGGCGTTGCCACGCTCGAGCGATACATCTACTCCATCCTCGGACCGATGAAGAAGCACTCGAAGGGAAAATACCCTCATTCCTACCACTGGGACTCCAAAGCCGAAGTCATGGAATATATCCAAACGGAAATGCCCGAGCTGGCAGCCAAGACCTCGTACATCATTATTGGCGCTTACAGCACCAACCCCCTTTTCATACCAAGATGGAACCCCGCGGTCCAGAAGTATCAGCTTGTGATTACTCTGGAAAAGGAAAATATGATTCCTATCATTGCGGCTCGAGAGTCCACCGGTGCTTTTGTCAAAGCGTTGACCGATGAGGGTCCGCAGACAAGGCTTCTCGCCTATGATAGCTATTTGAGCATGGAGGAGGCCCTCAACGTCTGGTCCAGGGTGACAGGACACGCGGCTGAGATTGTGGTCATCACAGCTGAGGAGATGCATGCGCAATTTGGAATCCCGTGGGAGGTCTTGAATGGTCCGAGTTTTATTGCAGAATTTGGGTATACTGCAGGCATTGACAATGTCATTCATCCCTCCCAGTTGAAGACATCAGTGCAGACAGATTCATTTGAGGAATGGCTCAGGAAAAGCAACTGGCGCGATCTATTGTCTGTAGGAAAGCAGGAAATAGTTGAGATCGTCGAAGCGTCATCGGCTGATGCTTGAGTGTGAAGATATAGAGAGATTTTTAGAACGAATAATCTCCTCGGGTCAATGGTGCACAGAGCATAGATAGATCAGGCAAGGCTTCGGAAGAAATTTAAGACAATATCCATTGGGTGAATAGGACATATTGCATTGAGTTGCTCAAAGATAATCAAAGTCGCCGAACTTTGCGATTGAATTGCATGCATCATGAGCAAGTGGCATATTGATTCACGATTATGATACCAGGTCGTTAGAATGATGAGGTAAGAAGAAAGCGGAAATTTACGCACAAAAAAGACAATATGAGATTTGATGACGGTCCATTTGTCTTCCTGCAAGTCCCAAGTCAAGATGCTTTGATATCAAAAGAGCAATAGCGTGAGAGAAAAGAACGAGGTATGCATCAACCACGGTCTACTCCACCTCATAGATCTCGCCAAGCAAAGCCTTCACGGCAAAAAGGTAGATGCTAGAAAAAGATGGCCAGGATCAACTACTTGTGATACCATGGACTATCAGAACAACATCAGCTCCATGAGCAAATCACATAAAATGAAGCACTGAGATCCGAAGTAGAATGCTCTGCAAGGAAGCCATACCACGTCCCAGGACTCCACGACGAGATCTCGAAGTGTCCTTAATCTGGACCCCAGAGGCCTCCCTGACTGCATACTCATTCAGACCGGATACTCAGCGTGTTACTTCGAGTTAAAAGACCATGATAATCTCATAGATCCTGCTCAGAGAAGAAAGCAGTCAATGGTGCGAATTTCGCAATACCCAATGCTCTCTTTTCATTTTTCACGCTACTAAGGCCTCTTGCACTGCTCCACTCAACTAAGCACACCAATTGATACTCAAAAGAGCACATCGATATGGCTATCAAAACGGCAGGTCAACTGAAAACGCTAGTCTCCACCCAAACCATCCAAGATCGTCGCGGTAGAACCAGCCACCCGAGCCGAACCTTCGGATGAGGCCGGGACTGTGGCGTTTCGTGGAGCTTTTAGACACATACCAAACCGTCTTAGAGGGAGAGATCGGCTTCCCATCCCGAACCCGATCCCTGTTAGCGCTTGATCCGCCAAGGCGGTTGGCGTTGTGTGGCGAGAGACAGGCGTTCGACCGCTTATCACCGCTCACTAGATGCCTGACGACTGGCTCTGCCGCCAGATAGACCAAAGTCAGGAACAGGGATCAGCTCGTGTGGGATTACCCATCTAGGTTTAAAAACCCCGGGGGGTCCTGACTGAGATACTGAATTAAAGGCCGCACGGGGCTGCTGAGAGTTAACTGTCTCAGGGGTGTAGATAAGACTCCTTTACTGTGAAAATTACACGCATCTCTACCGACCGGAAGACAAGACGAAGGCCAAAAGAAAAAGAAAATCATCGAAGTGACATTGGGTATCTAGGTCATACAAATGGTAGGAGTGATCCAATCAACATCCAACCTCATACAATCCCATCCAAAGATATCAAGCACAATGGCGATGTGGACATCATCTCTTAATACCCCTGAAGGGGTATCCAGAACACGGCTTTTATCTGCCATTAAACCCACATGCAGGGAGTTGAGGTCGGTAGGCCGTGCAGTTAGACATGATGCCAGTCGTCAGTAGCCTTGCAACTCTCTCGGATGGATGGCGCTTCTGACGCATTGAAACTAGATACATTGAAGGAAGTCGAAATCCCTAACCCCCCTGGATGCATACTTAGGCGTCCTCTTGAACCTCGGGCTTCCGCCGGATACCAATCAGGCGCCCCATTTCAGTCCAGAATCCAACCGGCGGGGTGAGAATGGCATCCTCGTAAGCTTCAATTGCCGGGCGCTCCCAAACAAGATCGACCTCATGAGGCCGAACATAACGAGTCTTCTTGACAATCTTCCAGCCGAAGAAAAGAATGGGGGCCAGGATTTGCATCGTATAGTTCGAGAAGAAGGTCGAGACGTTCCACGGAGTAAAGGCAGTGTATCCGTAGAAGATGACAACCAGGAACTGGATGAAAAGGGCGAGGTAGGCGCCATACGGCTGGAAATAGCCATAGTACGGCAATGTTTTCCGGTCTAAGCCCTGAACCTTACAGGCCTTGTGATAGTTGATGAATGTAATGGACATGATCAAGAAGGTGATCAACCCACCACCGGTGACCAGACTGACAAACCAGGTGATGGCCTGTGCCGATCCACTGCCGACCTGGAGGAATGAGAGCAATGGGAAAAGCATCACCACGCAGAAGCAATAGATTGGCACACCCTGCTTGTTACAGTAGCGAAGGACGCGGGGCGCACGGCCCTCAAGGGCCAAACTGTACAGCGATCGAGTCGCACAGTACGTGTATGTATTACCGGCTGAGAAGATGGAGGTGAAGATCAACGCGTTGACAATATGCGGAAGCACGTTGACACCCAGATTGTTCATCGCAATGACATACGGCGAGGCTCCGGCGGTACCGCTCTCGCCGCCGCTGCCGAAGTAGATCTCTCGAAGGGCGGGGTCGTTGTAGGGGATGACGACGGACACGGCGAGCGCACCGACAACGAAGAAAATGCAGAACCGATAGTAGACGGTTTGGAAGGCAGACTTGATGTAGACACTGGGGCGCTTGGCCTCAGCGGCGACCATTGAAATGTACTCGGGGCCGACCACGGTAAAAGAAGCGCTGAAGAGAGCCGCGAGGAAGCCTTCAAAACGGCCGAGATCGCCATCGGAATGCAACATAGCAAAGGCTCCCGGGTCCTGCCAGTAGCGGAAACCGTAGGCATCGCCTTGGGGATTTCCACCGACCATCGTGATGAAGGTGAAGGCGAACAGGATAAAGATCAAAACGAGCTTACCACCTGACAGCCAGAATTCCGCTTCTCCGTAGAATCTTACAGTGAGAATGTTGAGCCCGCTACCCGTATCCAAGTGTTAGCCGGTGATCTCGAAAAGGGGCAGGTTGATACCGGTGCGGGAGATCGATCATTCGAGGTTACCAAGCATGACGCCGGTAGGTTCAGAACAGGCGATATCTACCCCGGGGAAGCATGGTGCTTACGCATAACAAAGGATAACGGCGGCACAGACTCCAGCAGTGGGGCCAGGCTCCGTCACATTTCCATTCCAAAAAGACATGACCAGACTCAAGGCCGTGATCTCAAAGGGGATCAGGAATGCCTCGTAGAAGAAGAAATTCCAACCCGCCAGGAAACCCAGGGCATCGTCCACCCAGTACCCGGCCAGACGAATAAACCCGCCGGAGACGGGCTGGAAGGTGTTCATTTCCGCGATCGAGTTGTTCACGCACGCAAGAACGCAGCTGTAGAGGGTATAGGCGATAAACAGACTGGCAGGGCCACCCTTGGCCAAGCCACCACCAATACTAATGAACAGGGCTGTTCCGATTGAACCACCAGCGGCGATGAGCTGGATCTGTCGGTTGTTGAGTCGGCGATGCAGGGTGCCCATATTTTCGCCTACATGGATGCTGCCTTCCTCTCCGGAAGTGCCAGCATCCGTTTTGGGGATTTTTTCTTCGGGCGACGCCATCGTGGGCCAGTATCAAGGAGGTGCAATGGGAG
Source organism: Aspergillus olivimuriae (assembly GCA_003719415.1). Classification (NCBI taxonomy): domain Eukaryota; kingdom Fungi; phylum Ascomycota; class Eurotiomycetes; order Eurotiales; family Aspergillaceae; genus Aspergillus; species Aspergillus olivimuriae. Next base: position 24,181 of record RHLO01001035.1, read on the forward strand.
AAGGGTGCAGATGGGACCAGTATCAGTTCACACTGGCGAAAAAGACAGTTAGAGTTGGCTCGATTCGCAATTCAAGCAGTGGGAAAAAAAAGCCACCCAAGGACAAATGAACACGAAAAAAAAAAAAAGCCTTGCCCAACACATGGACAGCGATGTAAACTGGAGGGGGGAAGGAGGCTCACATATGCATAGGTTTGAGATTAGCTGGAGGTCATTGGGATGCCAGTCGCATGAGGGCGCAGGAGAGAGTAAGCCTTCCGTTATCTTAACTAGGTATGTACCAGCTACACGAGGTCTTATCGCAAGCCATGCACTCGAAGGACGAAAGAAGAAATCTTATCCCAGGTTGGCACCACGGGAGGAAGGCTGCGGAGAAATTTCAGCGATGATTGCGCGATCGAAGATATGAAAAAAAAGAAAGCCACTAAAAAATCCTGATGGGACAGGACGCTACCACCACGAGGCCGGCACAGCCCTTCAAGATGGAGAAATTTGGCAAAGGAAATTGGCAGTCCCGCAGTGACATAGGGGGCTTGGGCGGGCTGAGAGAGGGGGGGAAGAGTCCTCCTCCGAACGGGGCATCCTGAGGCTATTCTCTCATAGGACAGGGTCTCACGCAGCCCGTTGGAATCCGAATCAGACATCGTTCCTCGATCTTGGCCTAAACCTAGTGTGATGAGACAGGGCCCTCTTGGCCAGTCAGCCATGGTAGCGACCATCCCAGCTAGTGACTAGTGGGCATGAGAAGGCAATTACCCGAGTCCGGGCACCACTCACGAGCCGGCCGTGTGGCGAAACCTTGGTTCACCGAGGAAGAAAAAGAAAAGGGGGTTGTATTTCAGCGTGGCTCGTCTTCCTGGGGCCTCCCCCGGCCATTCCGGATCGGGCAATAATGGCGCATCGTCGCGGTGCAGTTGAAGGTCACATCTCCGCATGCGCTCTGCATGTATGTACAATACAGTACTTCGCTGGTCAGAGTCGGTGTTGGGTGATGGGCCACTCTGTCCATATGCGGACGCGCGCACACCCTCCGCATTGGATCAGTTATCAGCAGCTTATCTGGCGTGCTCCACAACCCCATTATTCTTTCAGTCCGCTCGGTCAGTGGTCTGGCGTCCCGATAGGCAAGCATCTTTGCTGGACTCCCGAGGCTTTTCCCGAGTCTCCAGGCAGGGAAACCGATCGTCCCAGGGGTGTCAATATCGACCACTGGATTGCTCGGGTCAGTCAAGGACGTGAAAAAAACCCCCCCCCCAACGAAATGATACTAAAGCGCATTCCCAGCATGTAAATAACCTTAGCGGCTTGTCCCGCCACCGGTCGGGGGTTGTTTAGGGCGGTTCCTGTATGGAATGCCACCAGGGGTGGACGAATGTAGTCGACTTAAAGGATGCGAGCACATGACCCCGACGACCCTAATCACCGCTGCCTTCACCACCAGACAACACCATCTCATCGTGTGAACACACGCGCTCAGGATTCAAACTACCGTACTAGTCGTCATGGTTGGTCCCGAAGTCATCCCCACCTCCACAGTCTCCATCGCAGGATCCGCTGGTCCAGTTTTCCCCTCACGCTCGGATGATCCTGACAGACATCCTGCTCGAGGACATCGCCGCTGCCCGCACCCTGGCTCGTTGTATACGAGGCTCCCACGCGGAAAGAAAAGAAAATCAAAAATAAAAATAAACAAATACAGCGTCTAATCAAATAGAAAACCGAAAGCAGCTTTCGTGCGCCCGGAAGCCATAGCATAACATTTCATTCGGGGTACATTCACTGGTTGTTCCTGGACAAAGGTCTCTTTCATTGGCTATCAAGTAGATTGATTCTGTGTCTTACGATCGGGAAACTCGATCAAATGCAAGGAAAAACCATGGATCCAGTGCGAATTTTGCCGACCTGCATCGCCCATGAGAATGCCGCCACAGTGACGCTTGTCGCTGTGCGATCTCTCACTAACAGGTCGCCGTAGTGGCGGCTTAGACCTAGATTGCCTACTATGAAGCCTAGATAGGACGCTAATATTGGCTCTGAATCAAGAAAGAGATGCGATTCTGCGCAAGGTCTCATCCAATAGCATCGTAGGAGCAATGGTCCTTCTCCTTCTTTTTCGTCCTCGGCTCAGAGGACGAGGCGCCCAAGAATATCGCTTTGCGCGAGCCAGAACTATCAGATATATCCCATTAATACCTGCAAAAAATCGGTAATAGCATCAACAGAGACTCTAAACATGGGCACACCAGCATCTATCAAGATGAACCTTTCAACCAACTCGACCTTGACCAATCATCCCTTTCTGGTCCCTCTCCCTCCCACCTTGATGTCATGGCTAAATTAAGACTATCCCAGCCACCACATGCGAATGGCTAAGATCAAGGCTCTTCAGGACATCATCAATGCTGAGCTACTCCGGTCTGCCGTCAGTGCGGCATACACCGGATACGATGTTGTCTAAGCAAAAAGACCAACACGAATAGATATTTCCGGGGGCGCGAGGACCGCACTTCCTCGCACGGGACGGACAAGTGCCAAAAATGTTCTACGCACCACCGCCAGAGGCTATCCAATCCACGCTGTCATCGAAACCCCGATGTCTGAAGCACTCACATCTCCGACTATATGTGAGGCATCATCTGCAGTTTTCGGCTGTCACGTCAATCTGACCACCCTGTTTGGGACACTCAACTGGGTCAATATCCTGACTCAGTACCATTTCCTGGATCAGCTACCATTCCAAGGGCCTTTGCAGCCATATGATGCATGGTGTACTCTACCCTTGACTATACGAACTGTTTTTTCAAGGGCACTGATGCCCTTTCTCGCCCGCCCCCGCACTTTATTGGCAAGCAAGGAAACATTGTATAAGGATGAAACACTGTCATCCCATATTTTCAGCTGTAGTCGTTCATTCGGTCAATATCCTGGTGGGCAAGTACGTGTTCCGTTCACCGCGAGTTTGGTAAACAGATAGCGCTCGTCACAAGAAGGCATGATCTTCAATACTGATGTGTACCTCGAGTGTCATCACATAAATCGAAATATGCCCTCTCTAATAATTTTACTTCGTGTAAGGGAAGTGTTCAATCTGCTACAGTACTTGACTAACATACAGAAATATCATATTCATAACCACTTTGATTGACTCAACAATCATGAGCCCTCGATGTAGTCTGACACCATCTTCTAGATTCCGCCGCTATTCGCCCAGTTAACTACCACATGAAAATCTGATAAAAGAAGGACTTACAGGTATCTCTACAACAACAGTTCTTTCTGGTACCAAACCAACAGCTGTATCCATCTCCACTCCTGCTTCTGCACAGCTGTTGAGGACGTAAAGGGTCCTGCTGCGAACACGGCCTTGGGCTGCATAATGGTGCAGAACCATACCATTTGCAATCTTGAGCGGCAATAGGCACTATTTGCGAAAGGACGTCGATCCATTTAGCAGAGCCTGGTTATTTCTTTCGATAATACACACCTGCCAAGATGATCGGTAGACCAAAATAAATTGGACGCATTATGCTCGGGTATCTTGAGGGTAGAAGTGAGATGATAGTTAGGATTGCCTAGGGAAGACCATGAGGAACACTTCTACAATGCCCCAAAGGAGCTTTATATAACATTGTTGTCCGTATAAGTGTCACAATTCTGAGCTATAGGAAAATTGCCCGGTCTCACAGTAAGCCCTCTCAAAAGTTAACCGTGAGGGTGGAACAGATAGAGTTCGAAATCAGCCGACCTCAGTAAAGCAAAAGCGCCGAGACACCTGTTTAGAGTTTCTATTCCTCCTAAGGCTGTGTTATACTTGGGTTGAACGTGAAGTTATTTCCTCAAGCAGGCATCCCAACGATCCGGCACATCTGAACTGCAAGAAAATGCGAACATGTATCCCGTTAGCTGTAGAAGAGTGAATTACAACTGACATCGTCAAAGATATGGATCAATGGCAAGGAACTTTTCTCTATATGAAAAAGTTGAACGAACGATAGCTTGTGACATGCACCAAAATGATTCTGTGTCTCCTGACTTGTTTGACATGTGCTTCTATCAGACCTACAACTATGCATGCAGGGCGAAGGCGGCCAAATTACGGTGTGGGCTGCCTACACCCGCCTGCCATGATTTGTAGTTGTTTAAAAACCACATTGAGGCACATCTCAACTACATCAAACGGTCTGTTGTTGCGTATCGACTGAGTTGGCCTCTGAATCAACACATGGAGCCGATGCATTTTCGCACACGGAACCGACCACAAAAGCCTTGGCACAACCGAGTATATAAACCCAGGCACAGCTTGTCCTTCTGAACCCTGAGATCCACAATAACAAGACATTTTGCTCATGTCTTTGAACTAAATCTTGGAAGTTTTCTCCTTTTCCTTGCTTTCATATTGATCAAGGTCTACATGTCGAAAGCTGTGATTGTGATCGTGCCTGGCTCATGGCATCGCCCCGAACACTACCAGCGTCTTGGCGATGAATTGGCAAAATCGGACTACGAAGTAGTTGGTGTGACATTGCCTTCAGTTGATTCCAGTCCTCCTCTGTCAAGCTGGCATCAAGATGCTGAAGTCGTTCGTCAAGTCATCCTCAAGTACCTCGACATGGGTAGGGACGTCATCGCGCTGGCCCACTCATTTGGCGGGGTCCCGATGTCTGAAGCGGTCAAGGGCTTGGGCAAGACGGCTCGAGAAGCACAGGACTTGCCTGGAGGTGTGGTGAGGCTTGTGTATATGTGTGCCATGGCGCTTCCTCAAGGTCAAACATATTTGGGTCAGATGAAGCCCCAGTCTCCAAACGAGGAGGAAGAAGAGCGGCAGCGACGGGAGTATCAGCATAAAGGAGGAATGGAGTTCACTGAGGTATGGCAGTATTATCAACCAAATGGACTCTGAGTCTAATGAGTGGTCTAGGATGGTGCTATAGTTCTTGGAAGGGAGGCTGCCCGTGAGGTTTTCTACAACGGCTGCGACCCGAAGGATGTTGAGGAAGCATTGGATTTGTTGGGATCATACCCTTCTGGTCCATTCGCTGTTCCTGTAACATATACCGCATACCATGAAATTCCTAGCATCTATATTGTGTGTGAGAATGACCGCGCACTGACGTTGTCGATACAAGAGAGAATGATTGCTCAAGGTGGCGGGGCCTTTACGGTGGAGCGATGTTCGGAGGGTCATTCACCGTTTTTGAGTAACCCTGGGTTTATTGTGGAATGTATTCGGCGGGTTTCCGGGTAGGGAATTGATTTTCCCCTGGTCTTTATATACATATCGGTATGGGTTGTATGGTTGAATAAGGTAGTTTGGGCCATGCCTGTATGGCTGGGATTGATACACATATCTTTTTGTATACCTCCTTTCCTTCCCCATAGTAAGACCCCATTCTCACCTCCTTTTTCTCCATTTTTTTTTTTTTTTCTCTATAGGACCGTCTTAAATCTGGGATACTCATGAAGCGGCGAACAGATGAAGTTGTCAACATGAATCATGTACAAAATGTGCACCCCTTCAACCAATGTCGCACGTCCTCCACCCTGGTCGTTAGGAAGATATGCCCTGGGATTTGGACCTGCTATCGGCGCTTTTCGTTAGTTTTGAGAATTTTAATACCAGTGGAGCAGTCATTCTGGTATACCTATGGGGCTGTAGGTTTGAGCACAATTCCGACTAATCCATGGCAGTCTGGCCGTCATAGTGGTTGGACAAGTTGAACTCAGCCTGCATCGTCTGTAAGTCTTGTCTATATTTCCCGGCGTGAGGTGACCTCCTGCCATGTCAGTGCTCAAAGTGCTGCTACAAGTTATCAGGATTGAACGAGGCTGCCTCTATAATACGCAGGAATTGCCATCAGCTCATGCATTCTTGTCCATTTTCCCTTTCTCTATTGAACTATGCCAAAAAGCCAGCAAAATAAATTCTCAGCCTACCAGCTAAACCATGCCAAACAAACTCAATAGGTCATGATGGAGAATATCTTTGGGGAATATCTTGATTCAAAAGACGGCTTGGGTCCTGGTTCTACATCCGGACCTTGGTTGAACTTGGAATTTGGTACCATTTTCAAATGGTAATCTTACATATCGCCCGAGCAGTGCTGCATCATATACACAGATGATAGGTAGCATTGACTTGCTTTCTTTCGAGACCAGAGATGCTTTTGTCTTTTTCATAAGTGCTATTTCGAAGGTTTCCCATATTATTCTCTTGGTGGCATTAGATACCAAGCGCTCATATTCTATTACGAGCCAGCCCGATCGACGTTGATTATAGCTCACGATCATTCTCGATTGACTTCGTTATATGTCACAGTTCCCAGGTGTGTAGCCGAACGGTCCATTATCCGATTTCTGCAAGTGTACGAAAGCTAAAATACTCTAACATCCACTTTTGACTTAGCTTCTGCTTAGGTACACTTCTATATATTGTTCATCGCGCATAGCATACATCAATTCAGGTCATCTCTTTCTTTGTATATTCCTTTCTTTCCTTTCCTTTCTCGGCATTTCAGTCCCAGGATGGGAAGTGGTGCGATATTTTAGTCCCGTTCACGGGGTATTACACAGATCATATGCTTAATTTGATATCGAGGGAGCATACTGGTGGATTCTTTTGCTGAATCCATTGGACAAAACACACATTTGATTCCGCATAGCAATTAGTGTACAGATATCAGCGTGACCTCCCATCACTTTGCGGTACTACTCCGTACGTAGTAGCACCTTGACCTCTATACATGTATGAATAATCGCAGGGGCACAAGTATTCCAGATTTTGAACTCCTGTCTCGTTTCATTCATACCGATAACCTAAGGAACATATCAATATGATGAATCACGGGGTAGGTTAATGTGAAAGTGGCGAGTCTAGCTCGCGAGAACATTTGACATCATCACCAGCCTCTTCAGCCTGGCAATCATCCGAAACCAGATAATTCTGAAGATTGCTGGTTAGCTTTAGAATAATACGGCACCTCAAGAGATTGAACACTCGCCTCGATCTCCCCTACGAAATGATCTCTTTCCTTCATGGCAACGTCCCGGAGATATCTCGCAATGAGAAACTTGTTCGCTGACAATGCGGCATGGACAAATATATCTTCGTAGCAAGAAACGAGAAAATCTGGCCCATATACGACCAGGATATTGACCACGTGCAATGTGCCAAAGGTGCAGGCCACACGGAACACGTCACGATATTTTCTCTCGTCCAGCTGAGCTCGCACTCCGAGCTCGAGCAGGGCCCGTACCACAGTCGACCGCCCCCGGCTGATCTCCTGGATAAGTCGAGTAATGCCATCCTCCAAGAGGTCTAGATAGCTGAGTAGATGTTTGATTGTGTTTATGCGGTTCAGCCAGTTCGCCACGTCAATGCAGCTGAATCCGACGTGACCGAGGCCATCTGGATCGGCACCCATCTCTAACAGGTCGTCGATGCGGTTGAGGTTGCCGAGAAGGCATGCGACGCGCAGCTCTCGTGTTAAGTCAAAGGTAAAACGGGCGCCACGCTGTGGACAGGAGCAGATAAGAGCGATGAGATGTAATGGGAGGATGTCACCCACGGCTTCTAGGACTTGTGCTCCTTCTGTCGACGTGGTTAGTATGAAGACGGCTCGTGAGGGTGTGCCATAGTTTTAGTAAAAGGGTACCTGTGTAGGTTAAAAGCGGATGTGCCATTCCGAGAGGTTGTATTGGATCCTGTAGAGTGTGGGCTCCTGGGGGTATATGCATATGTGGATGGGGAGACTCTGGTGTGCGGTGGATAGGCTCAAAGTAGATGGAGGGAGTCCTGTGGAGATAGCATGATCAGACGCAGTTACCATCAGCAGACTGAATTTTCCATCGACAACAGAAGGTCTTACCCACCTGTTCTGTTGATTCCTTCCCTTCTGTTGCTTCGTTGCCGTCGCGAGATCTATACAGGTCACGTGCAGAATCTCCTCCATCTTCTGTCCAGCGATATAAGTCTGAGATTGATCTTGAGATCCTCATAACTGAATTACCTCCATAATTTCGCAATGGACACCATCCAGGCTGGGCTTGTAGGATATCGCTTGCGCTCATGCCGTGCAGGCTCTTCTTTTACTTTGCTTATTTGTCATTATATATCGCAGCGAATTCGTCAAATTTTCCATGTCTTGTAACGTGGATCGACTCGAATGACCGTGAGCACAGTCAGGTATACAAAACGATGCACCTGAAACAAGACCAAATAATGTAATGTGGGCAACTACCTACGGCCCCTGCAAAGGCTTGTTGCGGAGGTTCATCTCCCCGCTCCACCGCCGGCCATCACCATTCCCCTCTTTGTCTCTTCCACTTCTCACGCCTTCACCAGCCTCAACCCCCCGCCGTACCTCCACCACGACTCGCTGTCGTCTATTTCGCCTGGTAGCTCCGAAGCTGGGACTGACCCGTTCCATCTCGAGCTGCAGGCGCGCGCGAACCGCCATCCCTGCCATCCACAATTCTTCCCTTCCACCGCTAAGCGCGTTCGATCCTACGCTTTTGTCGCTCCTCCGCCCCCTCGTTCTCCTCTGTCCCCGGCAAGTAGTCGACATACTCCGGTCCAAACCTCTTTGCACCATCATGAACGAGACAACCCCGTCTCCGACCCCGGGGCCTGCCACCAAACCCTCCCCCAGTGCCAAATCGCCTCCCACCGCGACGGCAGGCACAAAACGCAAGCGCGGTTCCACGGGGAAATACTACGCCGTCAAGGCTGGATGGCAGCCAGGCGTCTATCATGAATGGCGGCTGTGTCTGGCCCAGGTGACGGGATACAAGGGCGCCATCTGTAAGAGATCTCTCTGGCGATGCTCCAGCCAACCCTGGGGCAACGGGTGAAGACGGAATGGTGAGCTGACAGGACCGGTCGCTATAGTCCAGGCATTTCCGACCATCGAAGAGGCGAATGCCTTTTTGACCGGTGCGAAGCTCCCTGCCGCCCGGGGAGCCACCCCCCTCGATTCCGAACCGACCAGATTCTACGGCATTCAGCGTGGGCGCAAACCAGGCGTTTACACCGATTGGGCAACAGCACAGGAACAGATCAAAGGTTTCCCGCGTCCGCGGTATAAGAAGTTTGCTACTCGACACGAGGCGGAAATTTTTGTGCAGGGTGATCGGGCGCAGGGCGCGACATTCGCGGGGAGCTCAACTGAGGTACAGAAAGTAGCTGCGCCACCAGGCACGCAAGATGATGTCCCGCGAGATGCGCACGGCGCTCCAGTGGAACCGGGTGAAGGACCGTTGCCTCCTGGTGCAGAGGACGGGTTTGATCCCAATCTCCTGCTGGATCCCACCACCGGAAAGGTCGTCTACAAATTGAAAGAGCAGAAGACCACGACCAAAACAAAGAGTACAGGGCCTCCGGGTATGCTGCGCATATATACGGATGGGAGCTCATTGAAGAACGGTCGCGCACTCGCGTCCGCTGGGGTTGGAGTCTACTTTGGTCCTGGGGACTCGAGGTTTGTTCACCCCGCGTTTCCCCTCGTCACATTTGTGTGATAGAAATTCTACTGACGCGATTTCCTCCCAGCAGAAATGTCTCAGAGCCTCTAAAAGGCAGTCGTCAGACCAATCAGCGCGCTGAATTAACAGCCATTCTTCGCGCCCTGGACATCGCCCCGCGACACCGCGATGTGACCATCTTCACAGACAGCCAATACGCTATCAACTGCGTGACCGTGTGGTTTACTAAATGGCGGCGCAACAACTGGATGACGGCGGGAAACAAGCTTGTAGAGAACAAAGACCTGGTCGAGTCGATCCTAGTGAAAATTGAAGAGCGCAATGACCTCAAAGTCAAGACCCTGTTTGAGTGGGTGAAAGGCCACAGCTCGGACCCTGGCAACGAGGCAGCCGATCGGCTGGCGGTCAATGGTGCGCACCAAGGCGTCTCCGAACGAGCTGCTGCTCTGGCGGCCACGAAGGACATTTCGGACGACGCTTTTGATGACGATTTCTGAAATCCCCAAAAGAACACCCCCAAAAAGCCCCAGATACCTAACTGTGCGACATCTCCCTTGTCTCGTCGGGCGCTTTTCTGCGCCTTGTTCATGAAACTGACGGAATCGGTAATGGCAACAACTCTTGTGTATGGATCTTACGAGCATGATATCCCTGAAATGGAAATAAATTGACCTCTGCAAGGCAGCGACTGAACCTTGTAGACATACATAACCTACATACTAGTCGACAGGAGGGGCTGCCAATGTCCAGACTTTCCTGCGAACCCCGCGCGAATCCTGCTGAAAACTCCCCCACCTGGACTTCTCCCTGCAGCGACTGGTTGACAGCCATCTAGGCAACCTCGGCTTCGATGATCATCTCGTACTCTTGAGGATCCGGCCAGAACTGGAGAATTTTCAACCCCGCCTCGGTCAGCAGCTTTTCCCACTTTTCCTGGGTGCGTTCAGAAGCCGACAGCAGGGACATCATCTCCACGTCCATGGTCGCCTGGCTGATGCTTGCCCCAGTCGGCGGGAGAACAATATCGTAGATGAACAGCCGGGAGTAACCCTTCTCCATTGCATCTCGAGTATTGCTTAGCAGTTGGTTGGCCTTGTCATCCGGCCAGTCGTGCAGCACTGCATGCATAAAGTACGCTCGGCTCCCTACAGAGGACAGGTTAGAATCGAGGAACCAAGCCAACTCGAGCTCCAAGATAGTTCTTACCTTTTACCGGCTGAGGGAGGAAGAAGTCATGGACCATCGCCGTGACTTTCTTATCGACCTGGGCGTTGGCAATAATCTCAGGAAGATCTTGCAACACGAGAGACCCGGCAGGAAGCTCCGGATGTTTGGTCAAGACGTGTGAGATATCAATACCAGTGTTTCCGCCCACATCGACCACAAAGGGGGGAGCGCCTTCACCGAGTCTAGCACCCTCGAGTAGCTTTGTGGTGTCATAAACCTTGGTCCAGGGCGTCTTCCAGGCAGTCCATGCCTCCATGTGACCGGTAAAGGCCTCGAAATACGCCGGACTCTTTTGCAGTCTGCCGAAGAAGTTGAGCCCATCTGGATCCGATGCCGAGTAGTTGTTGACGGTGAAGTCAGTGGGCTCCTTGTAGTTGATTTTCGCTAGGTATGCCGGCAAACTTTGGCCTGCAGTGATGTACTGGTATGTTCTATGATTCAGGGATCAATAAGACACTCATGCATAGATGTGATGTGCAGGGGAAAACAATGTATGCTTACGCTGCTTGAAGTGAGGCGCGCACCTTTGTCGTCTCATCGCCGATGGCGTACGAGAATGGAGTCGGCTGGAACTTGTCCTGCGCAGTTTCCTCAACGACGTTGAAGGCGGCGAGTAAGCGGAAAAACCGGCCTGCGAGTGTCTCTCATTAGCTTGAATGAGAGCCAAGCCATTGTGTATAGAACTGAACTGACGCAACAAGTTTGTATCAACCACAGGAGACGTGAACTTCACCAGCTCATCAATGGTTTTTTCGCCGCCCCCAGCACCAGTCCATGCTTTCCAAAGCCCCACGTCAATGCACGTCTGCAACGCTGCAAAGACCACCGGATGTTCGAAACAGAAGCCCCAGGCCCGCTCATAGGGTGTTTCCACCCGGGCTAACAGTCGGCGCGCTGCAGCGCGGACCTGCAGACGCTCGACTTCGTTCCCGCCAAATCCTTCTGGTTGGACGGCATCAAGCGCAGCAATAATCTCCTGGGTCTGGGTCGGCATGATGCAGTTCCGAATTTGGATGTGTTACTTGGTCCTGCGAACAGGGGTTTGCGTCTGACGGGTTCAACAATGCGATAGATAATTTGCAGGGGGTTGGTAAGAAAGAATCGTGAGCCAACCAGAGGGGTCAAGCGAGTGAGGTACGATATATATGGCCTCGCATCCGACCGTGCGCTAAGAGCTGGAATCCCCTCCTCAAGAGAGGGGTTTCCTTCACAGCGCTGCGCTAATACCTCCTCCATTATTGACCGGCTGGGGCCAATCATCCAGCCAAATGTGCTTAGAACGTTCACTACCTGCTCGTCTCAACCCCACAGAGATTCCTCCTTGCGTGTCAGCAAAGAAAGGATGATCACTTGGTGGCCAGGCCAGACACCAGAAGGCGAGACCATAATAGCATGATCAGGGATGGACACCGCATCGAGAGTTCAGATTTACGCAAACTGCTCGTGGGGTGGCGAGACTATTTAATCTCCACTGACATATCGCTTGCTAGTCTCCTTCGCCAAGCAATGTCTCTTCAGGCTCAGCGCCTGGAGAGGTGTGTCATAGGAGAGGACGTCCAGCAGGGACTCGCTCCCGGACATTGTTTCCGGGTCAGCATCTAGAGGGCTCCTGCATTAGCAAAACTCCACGGATCAATAATAAACCGGGAAGAGAAATGACTGCATCCGAGATGCCTGCCGTCGTTACAACGACTACCTACTCCATACCTGTTATCGCAAATGGAGAGGGGCGAGCAACACGAAGCACTATCCGGCCGGAGGTCTGTGTGGAAAGTGACACGCCCGCCCGACTGGCGGGGAAGTTTTCCCCACTGCAGCTGTCTCTCTGACCGAGGAGACTCGTAAGTTCAGTCTTGCCCGTCTCCTATCAGTCCAGTGGCTGATTAGCCCGATCGATGTGGTCTGTGAACCCTGGCACGCCAGTTGAAGACTTGTCAGATCCCAAGCTAGTGGGGCAGTGGCTTGAAGATGGCCTAAACTGAGTTATCCCCGATCCCCGTATCAAGTCGATCATGTTGACTCCTTGCAGACAGAGGTTTACAGGTCACTTCGGTTCCCGGAAGCTGGAGAAGATCATGTCGCTCACTTTACAGGACAGAAACCCTAAATCCGACGGTACTTTCGGCCTCGAGCCTGACGTGTAGCTGAATCGAAGATTGGATCGGACCCTACACCCTCAATGCTGATATTAATATAGCCACTGGAAGTCGCGACCTTTTCCTGCGCAGCATGTTTGATCTTCCCTCTACCTCATCCCTACGCCATTTGCTTCCGCGTGTGATCCGGCTACCGCTATCAAGATGAGCTACTACGGAGGCCTAGGACCCATGACCAACGCTGTCCACTGGGTGGAAGCAGTCATCTTCGCAGTCTTTGTAGGGCTGAGACTCTATACCCGCAAATACATCCTTAACTCTGTCGGTGTGGACGACTATCTGTGTATTCTGGCCTTGGTACGACACACGCCTCCCCGCACGCCACAATGCTTGTGCGCAGGAGCTGACAGGCCGACGGCAGGTCGTCCAAATACTCTACGTCGCCTTTGTCTCAGCAGGGACTCACTATGGTTTGGGCCGGCAGTTTGCCGATATCGGTAACCCTGCTATCTACTCGAAGGCTGTGATGTATGAGATCTTTAGCCAGGTGGCGGGCATCATAGTCATCGGTATTGGTAAGCTAGCCGTCGGCGCATTTTTGCTGCGAATCGTGCGGAACAAGATCCAGATCTGGTTCATTTGGAGCGCGTTGGCGGGTACCATCTTTATCACGCTGTTCGCTAGCATTTGCGCGTTGGTCCAGTGTATTCCCGTCCAGAAGACATGGGACCCCACAGTAGAAGGGAACTGCTGGCTGGATTTCTCCAAGGTTGGCTTCACAGTCGGATGTATGTCCTGTCCACATTCACAACTACATTCTCTCTATCCATGCACATTTAAATACAGAGATTGGTACTAATCATGTCCTCTAGCATGGTTCGTTGTTGCCGACTTCTCCTTTGCTATTCTCCCCTGGTTCGTGGTCTGGGACCTGAGTATGAAGCGCAAGGAGAAGTTCACCGTCGCCTGTGCTCTCAGCCTGGGAATCTTGTGAGTCTCTCGTCCAACAACTGCCCTTCAAGCCAAGTTTTAACAACATTGGTTAGTGCTGGTATCTGCGGTATCGTCCGCACCGTCGCCTTGGGCGGTCTCAACGCATCCGAATACATCTGTATGTTTTCTCCCTGCCCACCACTCCCAACAGCAGATGGACATGAACGAAAGAAATCAATGATTTACATGCTAACCGCAACCCAACCTAAGATGACACCGTCCCCATGCTTATCTGGTCCTCCACCGAAAGCTGTGTCACGATCATGTGTTCGTCCATCGCCGTGCTCCGTCCGCTCTACCTCCGCGTCAAATACGGCAAAGACAGCTCCAGCGGCGGCAACTCCTCCGGCGACAACTCCTACAAACTGCCCATGTACGCGAGAGATCGCAAATACGGCCGTCTGTCGAAGCCAAGTCCTCAGGTCTCCGATCTCGATCCCATTAGCGTCATCGACCAGAAGCCTGCCGTCAAGTATAACTCCTCAAGGAATGCTAGCGACGAGAACATCTTGCAGGGTGTGGCTGGGATCGAGCGGACGGATGAGGTGTCCGTCAGTTACGAACAATATCAAAATGATAAGAAGAGTTAGATGAGATGACCATCTTGCTTCGCTACTTGTCTATCTTCAGTAGCATGACTGCTACAGTTGCTGCCTACTTTGCGTGGTTTGATTTTCGGGTGCTTTTTCTGTCTTGCTTACAGTAGATGCATGTCTCTGTTTTGTTCTGCGGGACATTCTGACCATTTGCCTCCTCTCCTTTTCGATCATTCCCTTTCCTTTTCCTTTCTTCTTTCTTCCTTTCTTGTAACTTAGCCTTTTGTTCAACGTCGTGCCCTACTCCCTACAAGATATGGTTTCTGAATCATTAACGCAATTTTCGGGAAAAGTACTACATTATGTTCCCGCCGGACCATTCTCTAGAAACTTGTATATTTTCCTATATTCCGAGATCACGCTTTTATAGTCATGTCACATCCACGATGTGCTCCTCTCTCCCGTCCTTCCATACATCTTTACCAGCCTCCTCGATCGACAAGATATGCTCCGAGAGCATAGCACACACATGAAATCGCCGCACCGGGCATCATTGCTTTGGAACAACATGGGAAGAGGAAAAAAGAAAACGGGGCCAACAAGAAAATGTCGAGGATTGGGTAATAGGGTTGAACTGGGAAGAAATGGGCAAGTGACAGCGAGCATCAGAAATGGAAACATCAGAAACCAAACCATCGATCGCTAAGCATTCAGATCGACATCCGCGTCTGGGCAGGAACCGTGAACGAAGCAAGGGGAAAAACCATCATCAACCGTGACAAATCCAGCTTTTTGTTTCACCGCCGTCAACATCGCTCCTGCTCTCAAGTGTTTTGTGGAGAGCCCTTGTGTTCGTGCCTTTCTTCCCCAAAAAGGCAATGTTGAAGACCCCGAAGACGATGCTTTTGACAAAGGAACTCAAAACAAGAAAACGCTACATCAAGATAGAACCCCCGACCCCACCCACACAACCCCTTCTTCTGGAACAACACGTCTATTCAAAAAAAGAAGATAATGAAATGGCATGAAAATGAAAATGAAGATGAAACAGGAGAGACAAGGAAGGGGAAAGAGTAACAAGAAGATTCATGCAGTCGTTATGATCCCATCCCATATGCCCACGCATCAAAATTCCATCTGCAGCGACCGCGCGCTCTCGGTGGGAAGATTCATGTCCCCAACCTCCTAGCCGAGATTCGCTAGTGCTGCGGCCTTCCAAAGCAATGCATTGCTTGCCACCCAATTATATACAGCAAGTGGCAGTGTTGGTCGTGATCGGAGTCGCGAACCAATAGTTTCGCAAAAGAGTTCGGTTGAACAAACATGTCCATCTCCATTAGGTAAAGTGAGGCAGATGGCATGGGTACACGTCACAAGTATCATCCGCTCATCAGAACGGGTCATGTCAATATGACAACGCAGGTGGATTATGCAACGCGCTCGTAGAACAGCAGGTACGCCACCTTGTTGTCTCGAGAGCCGTATTGTCCAATGGGCGTTCGGACTCCAGAGGAGACCGGAGGCGTTCCATTGGGAATAGCCGACGTGGATTTCTTGCTTGAGTGGCCGCTGGATCCGGAGCCATTTACCTGGCTCCAGCCTCTCTCATTGTCCAGTTGCTCCGCATCGTGAATATGATCATAGATATTGGCGTTCGGATCTTTGTCGCGCTTGTGCTGTTCCAGCGCGGCAGCCAGCACCTTCGGGTCTTCTTCGCCTCCAGCTTCAGCGACATCCTCACTCTTGACGCGACGAATGTCAGTGTCGTTGAGCCGAATCCATTCCCGACCTTCCTGTCGACGAACGTCGACCGTGTAATGGCCTCCGCTGGCGTTCTTGCCATGGTGGTAAATGACGCCAATAAGCCGGTACTTGGGTAGACCGCCCTGGGACATCATGATATTGCGCTTGTTCGGAGGGAAAGCTTCCCGAGGAAGTTCCAAATCGAGAGGATATCCAATCTTCTTCCATATCTTTTGCGTTCCTCGGGTCGCACTGTCGTACTGGAAGCGCTTCAGATGAAGAATGAGGACGGGCGGTAGGACCTCAATGAACAGCTGCTTTGTGGCAGTAACATTGGGGCCGCGAGGAGAGTTGAAATCACCCTGGATGCTTTCCGGCTTGGTCAGCCCCTTAAGGGCATCGACAATGTTATGGACGTCGGGGGAGCCAATGTCGAGTTGCAGCGGTTGATAAGGTTCGTAGGTTACCGAAGTCTTGTTGCCAGGCACTCTGAACTCGGATCGGATCTTGCCACCGAAGATCTTGGTGATTGGCGATTCCGCAGCGATATGGCCGGATGATCGAGTGACCGCGGCCTTTTGCTTATGACCGACCTCTAACCACCCATCACCAGACTCTCCTTCGGCGGTTGAAAGCCCATCGCCCGACCGAGAGCCATCGGTTTGAGGCACGTCTTTGGTGACGCGAACGCATTCTTCGTGCATCTCCTCTAGCAAGAAACCCAGGAATTCCTGCGCGTCTTGCTGGTGTCCTCGCTAGATGAAACGTTAGCCCGCTACCGGGTACACAAAAGAGGGCTTTACTTACGCGCATGTCACGGAAACGTGGCAATTGCCTGATAACCTGGTAGACAAACTCAGGAGTAAAAGATTCACCATACTGTTCGAGCTCATTTGGCTTTAGTCGCAGCTTCAGCTGTTCTTCGGAGTGCGCAGCGTCAATGATACGGAATTCCTTCATGAACATGACCCTAAAACTCATGTCAATCATTGAAGGCGTGAAAATCTACAGGCTCAACTTACATTGCGTCGATGAGAGGGACGTCGCTTTGGAAGCTATGTGACGCCCGCCGTCCAACGAGATCCAAGAACTGATAAAACGGAACACAGGAGACGAGGATTTGGAGGACCTGTTGAGAAAGTTAGTAAATCATCGATCGTACGCGAGGATATGACATACAGAGTTCATATAGCACATGTTGCCTGTGTTTACAAGGCCCCGAGGTTCCAGGAAGGCCACCTTGTCACTGTACTGCGAAACATCGTCCCCCAAAGTTGCCAAAACGTGTGAAAGAGACTCGCTCTTATGTTTGATCACCCCGTTCGACGCCGCAGAGCCAGTACCAACACCCTTTGCAAGTGCCTTGGAGCGAACCAGATCAGCCCAGGATTTGGGGGCGGCACTAGAAGGGGCAGGCTCCTTTGATGCTTCTTCCGAAACGGCTCCTGAGGCTTCTGTTGCGCCTTCGGTGCTTTGCTGGGCAGTCTCACTTGGCAGTTCGCTACTTTCTTGACGAGCGCCAGGGCCTGGGACTACCGGGACAACAGGGACCACTGGCACAGCCGGCTTGGCTCCTTTCGACTGCGACTGGGAACGGACAGGAAGGTGAACCGCCGACGACGGTGTTGTTGGCTGCGTTGAGTTCCCAGCTGAGGGAGCAACAGGCGAAGTTGGGGTTTGGGGCTCCGATGGTGTGTGCGTTTGCGATTCTCCTTCCTTCACTTCCGCGTGCTGCTCCTGATGCGCAGCCTGCGGAGTCTCCTTCAATGGAAGCTCAACAGCAGAGGATTGGAGGGCTCGAATTCTTCGACGTCTGCGTGGGATTCTGGCAGGGAACGTGGCTTCGGGGACAGAGAGCCAGGGAAGCTGAGCTAGCCGTTAGAAACTACCGGGGATTCAAGGGGCAAGAAAGGCCAGAGAGTCGAGACTTACCGGTGGCTGGAAGGGTTCTCTCGGGGTGTCGTCGACTTTTTCGGGAACAGAAGCCGGTGGAGAGGACACCACAGGACTGGGGGAAGGATAGACGGGAGGAAACGCAGGAGAGTGAGTCTGCATCGGAATCGGCGCAGGCACGGGACCCATGACGGGGGACATGGTTGACTGGAAAGGCGTGGAGGTTCTCGACTGCATGGGGGGTGGCATGGCAGGCGACACCATCGGACCTGGCTGCGGGTAAGAGTGCATCATCATCGGCGGCGGCCTATACTGCGGGGGAAACATGTGTGGTTGGGGCTGCGGCTGCATCTGGTACATCGAGTACCACTGGGGATATTGCTGCGGCGGGTACGGAGGCACCGGGCCGTTCATGGGTGGCGGATATCCCATGTACGCGGGAGGAGGGCGCATGTTCGGAGGAGGCGCGGAGTAGGGGATTTCTTGCTGCCGTCGGGGAGGCATGGGTGGCTGCCCATGGGGCATTGCGGGCAGATGATGGTTCATCATGTCCAGGCAGATCGGGCAGGCTTGCCTTGACTTATTCAGCCACGCGTTGCCTCAATGGGAGCCATACGAAGGTAGAACGGGATAAACCAAGCGGGGGAGCGGTCGCGCCCGTCTATGCATCCATCCTAACGGGAGGACCGATGACTGAGAAAGGAAGAGCGTGATTTGGGTGGCGGAGAGGGCAGGGAGGTTGCGCTGGTGGTCCTGAAGGGCTGTCTGTCAGTGGGCGATGCGCAAACGAGGTTGGAGGAACAATGGAGGGGAAGGGACAAACCTAACGGAGGACACTTCGAGCGGAGAGGAACAAATTGACTATACCTTGGAAGAACCCAAGGAACCAGCAGGCGGAGGTGGGGGTGGTGTTGGGG
>RHLO01001037.1:0-15780 GCA_003719415.1 Aspergillus olivimuriae
AGTCGGAGAGCACGCCTGCCGCCGACGCAGGCAATGCTACCAAGGGAGTGCGTAAGCCCGTTTTTTTTATTTATTTTTTTTTTTCTTTCCCAAACCCCAACGCGAATGGTCTTCTGGATGGTTGTGTGTCGGGCTCTCCGGTCTTCCAACCGGGACTGGAGCGATCGACAATGGGGGCGTGTGGTGAGAGAGCGCGTTATGCGAGGCCCAGACCGGCGCGATATCATGACAAAGCCATGTCCATGTCCTGGTGGCCTCGCGCAAATGACCGCTGCTTCTCCCCCCTCATCCCCCATTCTGGACCCTTGTTGCTACTCTCCTCCCCCTTGATCCCGCTTAAGCTGCACAATCCCATCTAAGACACACGTCGACGGTCCCACCGGACACGAGGGGCGCGCGACCTCCCACTTAATTCTCGTCCGACTGGGTGTCTGCTTATCCTGGCCCTGCGGCTTGCTGTCTTGGGGGGTGTGGTGTTTCGGTCGATCTGGTGGTTATCCGGGTAGCAAAAACAAACGCAATCCACTAATGACTTCGTCTCCGAAACAGCTTGATCCCGTCACCGGGGAGAAGAGAAAGAGAGGTCGCCCCAGAAAGTATCCTCCGGGCTCGCGTCCTCAGCCCGTACCAGGTCGTGGCCGCGGCCGTCCGCGTAAGGACCCGAGTACCAAAGGTCCGTGTTTCTGCTGTCTTGTGTTGTTGCCCCTTCTGCTGGGACCCCCTCTATGCGACCCCGATGGGGTGACGTGCGCGCGATGCCGTGTCCGTCTCGAGGGAAGGTAATGGGATTGTTGGACTGATGAGACTAGTTACGCCTGCCAAGCCGGCCACCCCCAGACCCGTTGGGCGTCCCCGGAAATCTCTCGGCGTGAATGGCGCCGCTGCCTCTGCCGAAAAGCCCAAGAAGCAAAAGACCGAGTCGGTAGAGGCCAAGTCGGAAGAAGAAGATGATGCCGAGGCGGAGGAGGCCACGGAAGACTCGAGCTCCGGTCGTTCATACTGGCTGATGAAGGCGGAGCCGGAGTCGCGCATGGAGAAGGGCGTCGATGTGAAGTTTTCGATTGATGACTTGCGCGAGCGGTCGGAGCCAGAGCCGTGGGATGGTGTGTATCCTACTTCTTTCCTTTCTTCTCCGGACTATACTAACTCGGCTCAGGTGTCCGCAACGCCGTCGGTAAGGATGCTCACCCGTCGCGACTCGCGGAATGAGCGAAGAAGGAGGCTGACGAGATTCAGCACGTAATAACATGCGCGAGATGAAGAAGGGCGACTACGCCTTCTTCTACCACTCCAACTGCAAGACCCCCGGAGTTGCGGGTATGATGGAGATTGTGCAGGAGCACTCAACAGATGGTAGGTTGATCTCGGCTGCATGCATGGCGTGTGTCTATCGGTTGGAATGAATGGATCGCTCATGGAGATGATCATCTAGAGTCCGCATTCGATCCGGCGCACCCATACTACGACGAGAAGTCGACGCGAGAGAACCCCAAGTGGGAGGTGGTGCATGTCGAATTCCGCCGCAAATTCGACCACTTTGTCTCGCTCAACGACCTCAAGGCCCACTCACAACCCGGACAGCCGCTCGAGAACCTGCAGGTCTTGAAGCAGTCGCGCCTCAGCGTCACGCGGGTCAGCGAAAAGGAGTGGAAGTTCATCCTGGGCCTGGCGAACGCGCGCGAGAGCGAGTCTGGATCCGAGGAGACGGAATAGAACGCATGTGGGATTTTTTGTTGGGTCGTGGCCTTGTTTTAATTGCCTTTTTTATCCTTCAGCAGAAGCATTCGGACCGTTTGATATGGATTCTCTGGGCCTTTTTATTTCGTTTTGTACAATGACAGGGTATTGTCTTTTTTCTTGGTGCTGTCCCATGCTCCTCGTAGTCTCCACTGTCCCTCAGTGCCTGCTACCCATGGAACCCTCTGGCACTCCCCACCGATGGATCTGTCGTCGCCACGTGCGGTGTCATCGACCTTAGTACCTACCTTACCTAACCTAGGTAGTGTACTCCGTAGTACCTTAGTCGGAGGAGATACGGATGGCTCCACTGGGACGACTTGCTGGGAAGAGTAAGTGTATCCGATCCCCCCGCTGACTCAGCCGCAACTTATCTCTCGCGGGGAATCCATCAAATCATACTTCGTCCTGCGCCGTCTCCTCACCACCGTCTCTCTCTCTATATATTAAAGCTCATGCACGCTCGTTGCCCCTCGTTCCTCTCGCTCCGCTGCTCCCTGCGTGGTCCTCTTCTCGCCACGCTTCGTCCGTCTGTCTCTCTCGCCTTCTCCCGTCCGCGTCGGATCTTCACCTCCGCATCCACCATCATGTCGGATGTCTCTGTGCAGTTGACGGCCCCCAATGGGCGCCAGTACACTCAGCCCATTGGCCTGTTCATCAACAACGAGTTTGTCGCCTCCAAGTCGGGCGAGAAGTTCGCGACCATCAATCCTTCGTAAGCCCCTCCTCCGTGCCGCCAGACCGCCGCGCTCACCTCGGCCCTGCATCTGGGACCGATCTGCTTCGCAATGGGACGGCCGTTTTCGGAAAATCACCCATTAACAACTCCCAGCGATGAATCTGAGATCACCTCCGTCTATGCGGCGGGCGAAGAGGACATTGACATTGCCGTCAAGGCGGCTCGCAAGGCCCTCAAGGACCCCTCCTGGAAGCTGTTGCCCGCCACAGACCGGGGCAACCTGATGCTCAAGCTGGCCGACCTGATTGATCAGCACAAGGAGACCCTTGCCACGATCGAGACGTGGGACAATGGTATTGGTCTTTTCCGGTAGACCCTTGGTCGTGCCGTTTTGTTGACCGAGGTACAGGCAAGCCGTATTCCGTCTCCCTGAATGACGACTTGTCAGAAGTCGTCAACACCATTCGCTACTGCGCGGGCTGGGCTGATAAGGTCCACGGCCAGACGATCAGCACCACGCCCGCCAAGTTCGCGTATACGCTCCGTCAGCCCATTGGTGTGGTCGGCCAGATCATTCCCTGGAACTTCCCCCTGGCCATGGCAGCGTGGAAGCTCGGCCCCGCCCTCGCCTGTGGTAACACTATCGTTATGAAGCCTGCCGAGCAGACTCCTCTGAGTATTCTGTATTTGGCTGGCCTCGTCAAGGAGGCCGGCTTCCCGCCCGGTGTGATCAACATTCTGAACGGATTCGGTCGAGTCGCTGGGAGCGCCCTCGTGACGCATCCTGAGGTCGACAAGGTCGCCTTCACCGGTTCCACCATGACCGGACGCGAGATCATGAAGATGGCTGCCGGCACGATGAAGAACATCACGCTGGAGACCGGCGGGAAGTCGCCGCTGGTGGTCTTCGACGACGCGGACCTCGACCAGGCGGCGAAGTGGGCCCACATCGGCATCATGTACAATCAGGGCCAGGTCTGCACGGCCACCTCCCGCATCCTGGTGCACGACTCGGTGTATGACCGGTTCGTGGAGCTATTCAAGGCGGCCGTCGCCGCCACCAGCAAAGTGGGCGACCCGTTCGCCGACGACACCTTCCAGGGCCCGCAGGTCACCAAGGCGCAGTACGACCGGGTTCTCTCGTACATTGAGAGCGGCAAGACCGAGGGCGCGACGCTCGTCAGCGGCGGCGAGCCGTACAAGAACGTCGGCGACGGCAAGGGCTTCTTCATCGCGCCGACCGTCTTCACCAACGTCACGGACGACATGCGCATCTACCGCGAGGAGGTGTTTGGGCCGTTCGTGGTGATCTCCAGCTTCAAGACCGAAGCCGAGGCCGTCACGCGGGCCAACGACACGACGTACGGTCTGGGTGCGGCGGTGTTCACGCGCGACATCGAGCGCGCCCACCGGGTGGCGTCGGACATTGAAGCCGGCATGGTCTGGATCAACAGCAGCAACGACAGCGACTTCCGCGTGCCGTTCGGTGGGGTCAAGCAGAGTGGCATCGGGCGCGAGCTCGGCGAGGCCGGTCTGGAGGCCTACTCGCAGATCAAGGCGGTTCACGTCAACATGGGCACGAAGCTGTAATTGAGTGGGATGTATGATGTGCTGTGTGGTTTCGTCGCAGGGTTTGTTGTATCTGTTTGATTCGCCGTATATATGAATGATGATGCGTTGTACGTATGATGATGAATCTGACCTGTCATTGGTGGCGGTGTATCTGCATCTCTCTGCTAGTCCTATGTCGGTGATTGTATCCAGATCGACAGACGCAGATAGGAGCAGCCAGCAGCAGCCCATAAGGTAGGTAGGTATGTAAGTAGGTTGAGGCATCTGGGCATCTCCCAGATCACCCAATCATCTTGCACAATGTCGCACCCCGTAGGAGAGGTCTGCATCATGCAGCAGCGCGCCACAGACGACTGTTTCGCCTTGCTTTGCTTTGGTTTGACTTTGGGGTGGATGCCACCTATGTGGCAGGGCTATATTGGCTGCGGTGACGTTACGACGTTGCCTTGTCCATCCATACGCAGGTGCTGTTTTCCTTTCTTTCTTTCTTTCTACCTCTCCTGCTATCCCTGCTACCCCTGCTATCTTAGGCAAGCAGGCAAGCAAGTAAGCAAATAAGCAAGCAAGCAAGCAAGCAAGCAAGCAAACTCCAAGCAAACCCGCTAGATCTATACATAGATAGCCGTGGATAGATGGCGGATGACATACATGAGGTAGTCGAGCTCCCGTCTGGATGCGTATGAAATCCTCGTTGACTGTGTGGATTGTGTTGTTGTTTGCTCTCGGAGTCACATAGGTCCTACTCTGGCTTCTCCGTTTCTCCGATGGGAGGGACGGTGGGAGGGAGACAGGGAGGTATAGTGTAACTGAAGCCTAGCTACCTACCTCCTACCTACCGACCTACCTACTACCCAACCAACCATCCATCCATCGCTGGGATCACACAGATCCGACCGCGGATATCCACCGAGGCTGCCTGCAGGTAGGTTGCTGGACGAGACGACTATGCATCCGTCCAGGAGGGTAGGAGGTAGGGCGGTAGGTAGGTAGGAGGTAAGTAGATGGATGGGGTTATTCGTTATGTAAGGTAGATGTGTGTAAGTAGGTAGGTAGGTAGGAGGTAGGTAGGTATCACCGACGGACAAACACGACACACATGTTACATGGAGCATTGGTACCCGATGGGGGGCGTAGGTTAGGTTGTGAGTTGATGATGACGGTGGCAGGAGGGTTAGAACGTGCGTCGGAGATATATTAGGTTGTTTCAAAAGGGGCGCCTTATATAGACTGGGAAAGGAGAGAGGGATGTTGTGGTATATTATATTAGATGGGATATTATATGAGGAGGGATGTTATATATGCAAGTGTTGCTACCTTAGGTATCTATCGGTTATTTTTGCTCATGATGGGGACGATGATGATGATGATGATGATCGCATCGAAGCACCTCAACTGTACCTAGGTACATTGTGCATAATCATCTGATAACGAAACCCAGCCAGGCGATCGATCTTGCAGGATAAATCGGTCCCCATGCCTACCTAGGTATACAGACGCAGACGCAGACTTCATGTGCAGACAACCACGTATCTCCATCTGTACCGCATCGAACTGTCCCCTCCTAACCAATAACTCCATCAATCTCAGTCACTCTGGGCATACAAAAGATGAATGCAGATCATCATGCCAGATCCAAGAGATAAAGCCCATTTTTTATGCATGCCATCTCACCTCCTCGCTTTCCCTCCCTGCTTTTCATCCCAGACGCCGATATAGGATTCAGAGGCCAGGGAGGTCTGGTCTGCTGACCCGGTCCGTGTCCTACACAGTTCATCACGGCGGATTGACCGAGCCTATTGATGCCTGACACGGGCGGATGGGGGTGTCTTCTCGGTGTAGGTGTGTCGATGTATATGGATGGATGAGGTGAGGGAAGAATTATGTGTTTTGCATATGCGCCCTCCACGATCGGGATCTCCCAGGCAAGGTAGGTAGGTAGGTAGATGGGCACCTGGGGTACCAAGGTAAATTCTCGCTCGGTTCCTCGGTCAGAGGTACATCTAGATTGGTGGACTCTGTATGAGCAGCAACGTCATGGACAATCAGGAATACTCCGAACATCCTATGAGACTACGGAGTACGAGGGGAGGAATGTGATGGAAGCCATCTCTCGGGTGATGGCGGGTCGAATTAAGGTCCATGCAAGTCGTTAGACCAGTCGGTGATGGTGATGTGATGACCTCGGTCCCATCACATTCTCTCCATAATACCTCCACTATACTCCGTACCTCCCAGGTAGATACCTACTAGCATCCCTCCCCTGTCCCCCACAGACACAAACACAGCAATTCCCTCCGAGGCACGGAGGAAACCCAAAGGATCCGATGCAAGTCAGATAAATACATATTATTGACCTACGACTCGGACCACGGCGACAGTAGTATGGTTTATCCTTTCCCCTCTCTTGAACCCCGTCCAAGGCATCCATCCCATGCATATATGCATGCATGCATGGGAATTTGGTGTCAATCAGCCCGGCGGACACCGCGACAGGCACGTCGGTGGTCCAATGGGATGGGGCCAAGTGTTGGGATTTTGTCTCTTCGCCGGCTGGTTGGTGGTGTTGGCTTGGGTTTCTGAGGGTTTCCTGTCGTGGCAGGGACCGAGTGGCTGCAGGAGGCTGGCTGCACGGGTGAGTTTGGTGTATTATTTATTTTTCATTCTTTATTCTGGAGTGCTTTTTTCCCCCCTCCCTTGATTTTAGTTTTTCGGTTTGAATTTGGTTGGGTAGGGTTTGATGGGGGATTCTTGGTTCGAGGTGATGCATGCATGGGGATGTTTTCGGAGAGAGAGGGGGTCCACGGTTGGTTGCCTTCATAGGCCATTTCTGCTTTGCGGTACGGTGGCAGCAGCTACCTCATGATACCGACAGAATTGAGATCATCAATCTCACGCACCATCCGCATCATCAACATGGACGATGTCCGAAGTAGGGCGAGGTGCAGTACCTAGTTTAGGTGCTAAGGAGGGAGGGAGGTACTTCCAGCGCTCCCGACGGTATCGGTATCATACATACCATTACATACCATGCATGGCTGAATCCCTGCGGCACACCATGTTTGGTTCCACGCTGTCTTGCATTCATGGATTGCATGAAGAATCAGTCATGTGAGCTGTTTAATATCAGCTCCTCTTTTCGGTCTCCTGCGTGGGTGGCCGTTTTCATCTATAAAATGGGGCCGCTTCCGACTCGATCCTCTCCGGAGGATCACCTGAGATGGACGTACCTGAGCTCAAGTACGATCTTGATTGTCTCGTCCAGCTGCTGATGGAGTGAGTTTCTGTAGGGTCGGCTGAAGTCAACCCTTGTTACGTACCTACAGAGGAGTTCAATGGTTTGTTATGATGCAAATGGATGGGTAAACTCTGTTTTGGTCGGATTTTGGCCTCGGGCAGAAACCTTCGCGTGAATACTAGGAAAGTCAGTCATGTTGCACAAGAACAGCTGGGTCGAGGAATCGGGATAGGACCATTTTGTGGTATTTGCAGAGCATGGAGGCATTCGGGATGACTCCTAGGTGGGCAGTGCTCGTCCCTGTCATCGCGTTAAAGTTGCGGCCTCTGACGGTCCTGTCGATAGCTTCTCGATTGGGCTGGATGGGATCAGGTGATGGAGAAGACGGTCGACATTCTCCGAGGATACATTATTGATAAAGTGATCGCAATTTTTGTGCCGATCCTGTCGATAGTGCCCTAGAGATTGGAGGAACTCCAGGTCCTCGGTACATCGTCGTCCCTCCCTCGACCCTGCATGGATGGAATGGGTCCATGGAGGGATCAGATGGCATCTCTGGGAGCAGCACGGTAGACGGCACAGAGCGTACAGAGCTTCCCTGCAGCCATCAGCACAGAATAATATCTACCGACATCGACATCTGCACCGCCCGACCTGTAAGAAATCCACCCCAAACACCGACCCGAATATGATCTCTCATGCTCAACGGTCGGGTCACAAGCGCGAGCCGCCGTTGCACTTGACAGCTTACACCGCATTTTCCCCATCCAGACGGTGGAGCTCACGTTTGTCCCGTTTCTCCCGTTTCTCGTATGTTTGACTTTTTTTTTGGTCCTTTTTCTTGATTCCCAATTCCCGGTGTTGATCTGCATTACTCCGTATTCTGATTCTAATTCATGATGGGTTCTGTATGCGAGTGGATTTCTCAAGTGGACCAGACCCAACTCCCGGGGCCAACCATGGGAGCTGCATTGACGTTGAGCTGGCAGTGGAGGGACTCTTCCTGCGTTGCGGCTTTAAGGTTGGGATGCTTGTTGCCCTACTGCTGGATCCATCCAGCACAGCTCATTCCCGGAGACACACCAGAGAGACACCGGGTGGATCGCACTATCCCACCGATCCGTCATCTCCACGACCTCGGGTCCGTCATTGGTGAGGGCGGGTTCCTCTCCCCCGCCGCTCGTCATCTTCCAGAGGGGACTCCATCAATGAAGGAGTCCCCGGTCTGGTGGCTGGTCGTCTGGCCTGACCGCTTCGCAGTTGCCGTGGCGCGCGAGGCCCAAAACCGACAGACTAGCCGAGTGTCTATCGTTTGAAAAGAGGGGACGACGAAAAGGTTGTCCGAAAGTACGTACTCTGGGCCTACTGCGGAGTATGGACGGTAGATACCTCCGTCGTCTGGGCTCGGGCAGGAGCTAACCCACGGGGGGGGAATTGGGTCGGGAAAAGGATGATCGACGAGTCAGTGGGAGGGGCGGTGGTGGTGATAATGAACCGATCTTGCAGGCTTCGACCGCCGCTGACTTGCTTCCCCGATTCCTCTGCGGTCATCTCGGGCTTTCTCCCTGCACTGGACATGGGTAGGATCCTCAACCTAGTCCAGTCGTCCCGTCGTCTCGTCGTCGGTTCCTCATCGGGGAGGGGATCCGGCGTCGGATGCAAGAGACGGCAGACGCAGCGACAGCACTGGCCTCGCGGCGCAGGACAAGAACGGGTGATCCATGCAGTCAGCGCTGCACCACCTGTCAGTTAACGGCCGTGTGGGTGTGTCTCTTTCGATCCCCGGGGCCGGAGGAGGTCTGAAAAATGCGCATCTCCCTGGACGCTGGACTGAGAGGGACCGCTGAGACGCATCCTTTTTCGGGCGATTCTTTTCCTTTTAGGGGCTGATGATTTTTCTGAAGCGTATTCCGTAGGTCCTCTTTTCCCCCGCAGACGACTTGCAGTGGACGGACTGGGGGAGCTTCCTGCGGGAGGAACTCACGCACACTAGCATAGTGTGGATGGAACTAACGAGGCTCTCTGGACCGATCGGATGGCTTCCTATTTGCTCGTTCGGGGAGATCCATTGGGATTCCGGGGATCCACTGGTATTTGTTTTCTTTTGTTTCTGGCGTTTCTGGTGTTTCTTCTCTCTGCGGTCTGGCAAAGAAGAGTGAGGCGGAGACTCCAACCAATGTTGGGGGACTGGGACGATGTCTACCGTCATGTCCATCACGTTGCTGGATGTCCTGACGTGTGATAGGTCTGGTCCGAGGGCGGTACCTACATAGTACCACTCCCTACTAGGTAGGGACCTACCTAGGTAGGTACGGAGTATGTACCTACCAGGTATGCCTCAGGACGGCATGTAAAGCGGTGAGCGCACCAGTACAGCGGCCTTGGCGGTCCAAAAGGCCAGACTATTGATTCTCCAGCCCGACTTCCCCTCTTCTCCCAACCACCCACTCTGCGGCGTCTTCTGCCCATTATTGGCATTGTGTGACCGGGACTTTGCGCCCAGACGATCCCTTCGCTGCCGCCACCGGATCGGCACATCGCTTCCATCCATCCAGATTCACCGCCCGTCGTGATCATGTCCGTCCAGAAATGGGTGGTGTCGGAGGTGGGTGCCCCTCCGCGAACAGCCCGGAGAACTACGCATGCCCGCGAGAATCCCACCCAGACGCTGTCCCACTGACTCGCCCGAAACCCCCGTCCAGCCCTATCTCGACATCCCCGGAACCCTCCTGGAGGGCCCCTTCTATGACGCAACCGCCAACGAGTTCCGTTTCGTCGACATCTGGGACCAGAAGCTGTACCGTCTCGACCTGACCCAGGGTCCAGACTCGCTGAAGACGCTGGACACATCCGCGTCGATCGGGTGCGTGTCCCCCTTTCGTTGTCGGGTCGGTCTATGACGGAAGTCCCGCCTCCGAAACAAGTGCAGAGGTCCGAGGATGCAGGAGAGGTAGCAAGATCAAGACTGATGATCGGCGCGACAGAGTCACAGCCAATATCCAACAGTCCGCACAGTCCGACCCGGCCCAGATCGCCGTCGCGGCCAAGAATGGGTTCGCGTTGGTGAATCGCGAGACAGGCGAGTTGTCGTATCTGGTCAAACCGTATGAAGATGATCCGGAGAAGGAGCATCGGTATGTGGATCCCCATTCTCCTGTCATCCCCAGCTCCCGACCGATGTACCTACATACATACGGCATCCTTCGTATTCCCGACATATGCACGCCCGCACGCCCGCAAGCAAGGGAGGAACAAGAACGATGTGACTGATCGATTGCCCCGCGCGAGCACGAAACAGAATGCGTTTCAACGACGGCGCCATCGACAGCCACGGCCGCTACTGGGCCGGCGCGATGAATGACCCCAAGGTACAGACCCTGCGCCCAGAGGGCACGCTCTTCCGCCTCGACGCCAACCCCGACGCGGCGGGAGGCTTCACCCTGCACCGGATGGTGGAGGACATGACCATCCCCAACGGCATTGGCTGGAACGACGCCGACGACACGATGTATCTGACGGACTCGCCGACGGGGAAGATCTTTGCCTTTGACTACGACGCCGCCACGGGCAACATCAGCAACCGACGCGTGCACTTTGACGTCGGCTCGTCGCTGGAGCCGGACGGGTTCGCCATTGATGTTGAGGGGTGTATCTGGACGGCTGTGTATGGCGGCGGCAAGGTGTTGCGGATTTCCCCTGCGGGAGAGCTCATCGGGGAGGTGGTGCTGCCGACGCGGAATGTGACGTGTGCGGCGTTTGTGGGCACCGAGTTGTTTATCACGACGGCGAAAGATGAGGTAGACGATGAGGCGTTGCCGCAGTCGGTGCGTTATGGGGGGCGATTGTATCGCGTGGATGTTGGGGTGCGGGGACAGGCGAAGCATGCGTTCCGGATGAAGTAGTCGTCTGTCTGTTTGACTCGGTGAATCGGTAGATTAGATCTGTGGAGGGAGCGATGCAGATGTCACGCGTATATACACATTTACCTAGCTATGGTATACATATGAAGTACATGAACATACATACCATCCAAAAATCTCTTTTCTACGGTAAATCGAACCACCGTCGGACAACGGTTCAATCATGCAGCCAGGCGATGAGTCTGCCCGTCTTGCCCTGCACCGAGTAATTCCGCAGCACGACCTTATACCGTACAGTAACTCCGACGGCAGCAGTCGTGCACATACGGAGTCTTTCGGAGTATAGACAAGAGGGTCCCCCTCGTAAGATCTCAGGTTCGATGTGCCGAGGTGTCGGTACGGGGAAGAACAGAACAGAGTAGGTGTTGTGTGACAGTGATGGAGATGATGGATATATCTATGTACGTACATAAGGATTGGGTTTGGAATCAGGCATCCAGGCATCGATCACTGACAGACCTACCTATGTGGAGTGTATAGTAAGTACCAGCTGTGAAGTGCCCGAACATGGCAAATAATACACGTATGATCCGGGAGGTGAATTGAATGTCTTGCATTGTTTTGGGGGGTTTTTCCAGCTCATACCTATGGACGTATAGATGTATGTAGATTGTATGATTTCGTGCCTGTCAGTCAGTGGTGCATACAAGGGTACTCGATGAATTTGGCATTCGGGATTGTTGGGTCGTGACTTGGCTGGATCATCATAGTAGTATGCTCGTCGGGAAAGAGGCTACCTACCTATCTATCTGTTCTCCTGGAATGGAAGTATCGAATCAGGACGACGACTCGAATCATAATCTTGAATATTTATCGAGATACGGTATAATAGTACCTACATTCATATGAGCGGATCACAGACAATAATCCAGAACTAACACCAACCTAGTCCCGACAAGGATAAAGACAAGATAATAGTTTGAATTTCTACCTATTTATTCTGCTGGCAGATGTACCATCCCCATGCAGCGGTGCCAACACACCGACGATCCCGGCTATGCACCACAGTGGAGGCGGGCGGACTCGTGGAAGCGGACAGACGTACTTTTGTCGGTGTGCATGAAAACCTCGAGAAGATGTACAGGAATCATCGTCCCGCGAGAGGACCCTAACGATATAGCCCCTCTGTTGGTGGATATGTTTGTATATGTTTGTATAGACGTGGGTATCTCGGCAATCGAGGGAATCCAGGAATTCCAACTATGCACCTACGGTACGGAGTACATACAACACACATCCTACGACGCGTCCAACCAGTCGAGCAACACGACGAAATGAACGGATGGACGATTCGGCCGAGATGGAACAGGCGCTTACAGCGGTATATTCGACACGATCGGAGTTGGCGTCGAGTCAGGGGAACACGCAGAGGAAAAAGAAAAGAGCGTCGGTGGTTGTTTTCTTTTTCCATGAATCATCTGCCCAGGACATGTCCCGTCTTCTCGGGATGGACTCTGGAGGATGTCCTAGATCTACATGTCTACATACATCGCAGGGGAGATGGACCCGGGTTCTGGAATCCCACCAGAGTAGGGATTTCCTGACGGGATCCAAGAACAAGACCCCATTGCAGACGCATTCTTCCTCCTGTCCAGACGGAACCTTATTCCGGCCATGGGTTCCCCTGATGCGTGGGATGTGACGAGACTAGCAGGACTAGTCGGAAATTTCCCTGAATTCGCTGGGACGCTAGAAATCCTCCCGTGCTTCCATCTCTTCGCTGGGTTGGGACTTGGGGGACATTTTGGCCGGAGAGAAAAAGCAAGATGAAAGACCCAAGAGTCCAGGTGAAGACTCAGGTCAAGACTCCAGGATGAACGAGTTGGAAGGGACCGACCGAATGGGCAAGACGAGGAAAGTTTCAGGACAGCACCGATCTGCAGCGATGATGGGCGACTATTGTCTGCCTCTCTCTCTCTTCTCGGAGAAGATAACCCCCCCGGAAGAACGGGGTCGTGGAGGTGTCTGTAGCAGGACAAGATCGGGCAACTCTAACGCAAGACAGCCCTCTCGGGGAGCCAATGGCAGCCCCTCGATCCCTCCATGCAGGTCATTTCGAGGGCTGCTGCAGAAGCTGGAGAGCTACACCGATCCTTACTGTGTTGTGCTAGACGCATTTGCGCGTTGAGATGGTTTCGGGTCTCTCCCCTAGTCTCTCGGCCGCTCGCCCAGGATTCGTGCGGAACGTGGCATTCCAGGATGACAACCAGGCCATCTGTATCGGATGTCCGGGAGGTACGATAGCATGATGCACCTGAGACCGTCGGCCATGGGCAACGGGTGGATCAAGGGCAAGGCAACCAGTCCCGTCTGACGTGCGGTTGCTCTCCTCCCCGACAGCCGTCCAGCAGCCAGCCATGCTGGTGATGAGGATACCCGGTGTGTTGGATCCTCCAATCCGTGCCAGGAGAGGAGATCTTGGTGCCCAATGACCTCGCGGACACCAGACTCCATTGACTTTGGGGCGGTCTCTACCGACTCTAGTACGACGACGACCTAGGGCCTACAGAGTATAGTCCTGACGGAGTCTGGATGTATCGCCCAGCTGATATGATATACCCCCCCCCCAGTGGGTTGCGTTCCACGAGGAGAGCATGATTTGGCCCCAATCTCTCCGGGATTTGCTCCGGATCCTCGCTGGCGTCTTGTTTCTGAGCCGTCTCCGGTTCCTCGTCCTCTTGCCCAGACCGAGTGGGGGCAGCGACGCCAGACTGAACGACCGGTAACGGTGATCGGCCACAGCGCACACGATGGACCTCAGGGAAGAGGACCGATTCGATCCAGACATCGGACGTCTCGGTGAGGCGAGACGGTCTCGTGCCACCGCGTCTATCTGGCGCTCATTTTGGGGGGGTTCCAGGGGAGAAGCCGACCATCGGCGCTGCACGACATGTCCCTGGGACCCTTCTGGAGAGTGGCTCGCATTGGAGGCGACCGACCGGAACTCTATCCAGAAATCTAGTTGAGAGTCTTCCCGTTGGACGTTGGATGGTTTCGACGCTGAATGGGGGAAAGGGAGTTTTGGTTTTTTTGGGGGGGTGTTTTCGCCACAACCACCACGATGATTCCATCCCCGTCGTGTCTGCGATCCTGCGAGGCGTCGTCGTGCTGGTCCCAGTCGCCCTGGCCGGTCCTTTCCTGGTGGACGACTAACAGGAGACGGGGGAACCGGCGTGCTCTCCCCAATCATCGTCGTGGCAGAACCCGCCAGAGACTCAGTCGGTTATCTATCCGTCCTCGTCATCCTGGCGGACCGACCGACCATCGGAGGGGAGGAGCCGTCCGAGTGAGGCGATGGCGATCCCGTTCCTGATTGCCTCGTGCTGAAGACGATGGTCCGGTCGTCGTGTCGGCAGAATCCTTCGTGGGTCGACGAGGTGGTTGGCAATGGGACCATCGCGGTGGTACGATAGGCGTTGTCTGTTTCTTTTTTTTTTTTTTTTTTTTCTCTCTCTTCCCTATTTTTTAATTTTTTGCTTCGTGCTGTTCGGGACTTGCCAGCCGCCACTATTGTCCTTAGGTTGGCAACACAGCATGATCGCTAATGATGGGGAGGGGGGGGGGTCCTCTTTTCCCCAGGCCAACGAATCCGACCAGTGCAGCGGAGTCACCCTGAGGAGAACGGCCAACGCTAGAGCGAGTCAACCTTTCCACTGGGAGGATCACACCGGATGGCGTCGCCCGTGGAGGACTCCTCCTGGAACCGGATTGCTGACCATGGCCATGGAGACGGGCAGCTTCCCCAGCCCAATCCTCCCGTTAGTGGCAGGTTAGTGAGTGGGCTAGTGGATGACGGTGAGCGATCCTGTGGTTCCCTCCTCCCCACGAGAGCCTCGCCGATGGAGAGGCCACGGTGCCGGGGTGGTCCCTCTCGGTGATCTCGAGACATACAAAGTATGTACTCTACACAGTCAGGTACCTAGGTAGGTAGTCGTTGTCGGAGCGGTAGGTACCTTACCTCTGTCGTGCCCCGGACACAGGTATCGGCCAGATCGTATCGATGCAGGACCTCCGGGTACCGCAGAGGACCTCGGGGGGGGCGGCCCCTCCCCGACGGTCAGCGGTACCCGCAGGTACCGGCGGGAGCGCCAGACGGTACGGTACAGTCGGTATGGGACGGTACGGGGTCACGAAACGGGCCACACATGGAATCCTTCATGCATGTCGACCTTCCCATGCGTCTGGTTCATGCCGGGTCCAGCGAGAGTGGATGCTGAGAAGCATCCTCATCATCAAATCAGATGGGCGCCGGATGATGCTGCTCACCGCCGATCGACTGCCTCTCAACGGCTCCTGCTGATTTGGCGGGCCCCCCCCCCCAAAAAAAAAGAAAAGAAAATCACAACCGTCGGTGGAAAAGGAGACGGTTGATACATATAAGAGACCCTCGAGATGACGGCGGTCCGAGATGATTGGGTCTTCCTCCCCCCGTGGCCATTGTCTGGGTGAGAGTCCTTTGGATCGTGCATTGGAGATCCGGTGCATCTGGCCGTGAGCGAGGCTGTTCAGGTACTGACACTGACTCGGACGTGGTTAGGTACCGACACGGACTGGGCATTCTTATACATCCTCTTTTCTCTCTGGCTCTGGCTCGTTGTTTGCTGTCTTTGGTTTCTCTTTTTTTTCCTTTCTTTTTT
>RHLO01001038.1:0-15425 GCA_003719415.1 Aspergillus olivimuriae
GGGCGGGGGAGATATCGCCGCGAGGGGAGAGATTGTTCAACCTGACGGCTGGCATGGATGGGGCCAGAGGGTCGTCGCCAAGGGCCAGCGATGAACGGATCGGGACGCACCTTGACCTTGCGGAGGCGACAGACCTTACAGGACTTGACCTGTCGGACAGTCGGTTTAGGCTTGACCCAAGTGACAGCTGTCTGATCCACGGGCGGGGACACGAGCGAGGCTCGCGACTCGTTGACGGTCATGGGCGAGCCGGTGGTGGAGGAGGGTCTGGTGGCAGAAACCAAGGATCTGGATGGGAGGGAGATGGGGATGGGCCAACAGCACGGCGGGATCACGGCAAGCGAGATCAAGACGAGCATGTCCGAGATCGTCTGCTTTCGCTTATTGCAGCGACGCCCCACGGGCGCAGGCTGCAGGACGGACAGTCCAATAGTCGGGCGTCGGGTTGCGACGGCGTCTGGCAGGGTGGGACACACGCTTCTCGTCCGTGGATGCCTCGTTCCACCGGCTGCCTCGGGGGGATCCCTTGCGGCAGGACATGATGTTTGGGGGAGTGGCTGTCATGGAGTTGAATTCAAGTTCAAGTGGAAGTGTAGATAAAGATGAGGTAGAAGTGGGAGTAAAGTTGGAGTTGAAGTAGAAGTGGAAGTTGTGTGTTGATGGTCCCAATGGGGTAAAGTCGGGTAAGTTGGCGCTGACTCAGCGGGCTACTTTATGCCTGGCACTGCCATTATGCGCCAAATGCCCGTTTGTTAAGGCCCCTGAAGTTGATCGGTCTCGATTGTGACCATGAATCTCAGCAGATGTATTTGACATGGTGACATCTACCTGTTCTGTGCAGTCATTGACAGATCACTGGAATAACATGATAAGGAAGCGTTGTATGAGTTTCTGTCTGGTCCTCTTCCCCGGCATTCGGCAGATATATATCTCATCTGCTTCTCTCGATGTCCGCTCCAGTTGGTCAACAATGGACTCCATATCTTTGTTCATACGTGCCGGAACTTAAGAACATACCTTCTAAAATGGCTACCACATATATATATATGATTTGTGTGTCAGGACACTCTACTTTGCATCAAAGAGGTCAAAGGCAGCAATAGTACTTCAACCACGGCATGCTTCACAGGCTGTTGTATCCCACAGCATGTCGCATTGACCAGGTAAGTCCCATAGTGATCATCACTCCTCCTACAGAATGACCCAAAAGCCCAATAGTCCTGTCCAAACTAATTTCGCAACCCTCAGGGTTTCTCACCAAGACCAACTCCTTCAATGCGAGGACTCCCCCCTTGCCGACATCGAGGCGATGACCAGGCCGACCAAATCACCGAAAGACATCGTTCAAGTGGACTGCTGTCACTCGAACACAACTTGACATCACTCACGATCGACCTCTCTCTATCCCTATCACTTCTCACCATCATACCGACTCTCTGGACCGAGTATCGCCCACTGCCCGGTCCCCATGCCGAGCGGTCGACACCACGATCCATCCCGGATCCTCATCCATGCAGCCATGCTGTATGTCTCTGCACTCGAGGAATGCACATATTACGATCCGGCTACTTAATCCCCATCGACCGACGCCGCCGAGCCCCTTCCAGACCCCAAATTCTCGAACCTCCTCGCACCCATGGATATGATCGATCTGGTCATCATTGGCGCGGGTCCGTGCTCCCTACACCTCACCCCGGGGGATACAGATGAGCTAACCAACACCAGGATGGGCCGGCCTGACCGCTGCCAAAACCTATCGGCAAGTGAATCCTCTGCGACAAGTCGTGATTCTCGAACAAGCCTCCTCTGTCGGCGGCATCTGGGCCACACATCGCCTCCATCCGGGGTTGCAGACCGATAGTCCCGCAGGCACCTACGAATTCGAAGGCTTCCCGTTGATTCCACACATTTATGGGCTTGCTCCCCAACAGCGGGTCCCCGGGGAGGTAGTGCACTCGTATATTGACCGGGCCGTCGACCAATTCCGACTGCGAGAATGCCTCAGGTTGGAGTCGCGCGTGACGGCGGCCGAGTACCAGCGTGACGGCTCCTGGGAGTTGACCATCACCCAGCCCACCGGCACGTTGCATCTCCAGGCTCGCAAGGTGATCGTCGCGACCGGACTGACGGCCCGGGATGGTCTGCAGACCGTCCCCGGGCAGGAGTTGTACGGGGGACTGCGGTTCCATGCCCAAGATCTGGCGATGTATCGCCACACCGTCCTGCAGAGACAAGACCAGCGGGTGACGGTCTACGGGGGCGACTGGATGGCGCGCAATGCGGTCCACGCCTGTGTGCGATCCGGTCGACGCGTCTCCTGGGTGGTTCCAGACCGCGAGGGTGCCTACGTCGGCATGGCAGTATCGCAAAGGACCCGTCTCTCTCGTCCCCTCGAACAGGTCGCGACCACCCGGTTCTGGTCGCACCTCCATCCCAGCGTCCTCGCGGAGGGTATGGACCCGCCACGACGCAGCCATCGCTTCTTGCATCGGACCTGGCTGGGACGTCAGCTCGTCGGGGCGGCGTGGGGATTGGTGCGACGGGGGGTGCAGATGGGCATCCCAACCAGCCCTGTCCCGGATCTGCAGCAGATTCGAGCGTGGGTCAACCCCATCGCCACGAGGATCTCCTTTTCTCATCCCGAACTGGGCGCGTCCCTGCAGGATGGCACCGTGCGGTTGGAACTCGCGGAGATCTCTCATCTCTCGCCGGACACCATCCACCTCTCTACCGGGAAGAACCTGATCTCGTCCACCCTGGTGTTCTCCGGATGGGATCCCTCCCCGTCGGTCGAGTTCTTCCCAGCAGGCATCACCCAGGATCTTAGCGTCGTGCGCAGCACGGAGTCCGGCCGGTCGTCGCTGACGGGGCCTCGCAACCAGGACATTCTCCGACAGTTCCCGGGCGTGCCAGGCGGCAAGACCACGACGGAGTCCTCGACCACGACCCCGATGGAGCCCCGGCCAAGAAACCGTCCTCCGCGTCGGTTGCTCCGGCTCATGGTGCCACTAGCTCTGATCCAAACCCAGTCGCTGGTGTTCCTGGGCACCGGCACAACTCCGTTGGCGGTCCCCGTCCAAGCGCTCTGGGCCACCGCGTATCTCACGGGGACGATGGAATGCCCGGGCATCGCACGTCCTCCGACTTGTCTCCGCCCGGTTGCCAAGAGAAGCCTTCGCTACGCGGCCAGCGACGCGCCGAGTCGCAGAGCGCGCCGGCAGAGCGGGCGGAAGCGGGATCCCGAGGCGCGGCGCGTGTGGGAGGCGCTCCGGGGGCATCACGCGGATATGCCTCTGTATCTCGATCGGCTGGTCGAGGACCTGGGTCTGTCCCCTCGCCGCAAGTCCGGGCCGTGGGCAGAGATGTGGGCGCCCTACACTCTACGCGACTACGGGTGGTTAGTCCCGGAGTGGCAGGAGTTGACGCGAGGCAGTGATCGTCTGGAGAGGATCGTGTGAGCCATTGAGCAGCCGGACTCGTATGGCTCGTGGATGATGACGATGATGGCTCATTCTGCTTGCCTGTCATTCGCTTGCTCTGGTACTGTTGGGTCTCTCCTCGCCATCAAAGTTTCCCAGGATCCCCAGCACCCAGCCGGAGATACTGCGAGCCAAGCCTTGGGATGGCGAATTGCCTCGGGTGCAGTCCTCTGCACAAGACCTGTTCAAGCATTCCAGTGCGAGCTTCATCTTAGGCTAAAATCGTATTCTTCCTCCGCGCCCAATCAGACGGGTGTCTGGGACTACCCCATTGAGTCGGTGATGCCGACGCGGACCGAGAATCTCCCGTATGTTCGTCTCGAACAACACCATATCGCTGGATGGGACTGACTCCTGACGGCGACATCCACGCATCTATGCGACAAACATACCGACCCTTTGCCTCGCCAATTCTGCTCCAACCCCGACTCGTCCACTCCAATCATCCGCGCGCAGAAACACGCACACTTTCTCTCTCTCCGCCCCGTCGACCCTCTGCGGACACTCCTCCGCGACGATTGGCCGCTCCTCCCGGTGATCGACTCGGACATACTCCGATCATCCAACGGGCACGATGGATGAAGAAGAATCAGACGGCTGGCACAGACCCTGACCGGCGTGGGGGCCGGCGTATCTCCAGTGGAGCGACTGGCATCCCCGGCCTTTCTCCGCATTTTCTCTGCCGTGGTTCCCCCAGCCGGATGTCCCAGCACGCCAATCATCCCCCCGGCCGTGGAGCGGTGGAGAGACACCCCACGCCGTCCTTCCCCAGACACAACCCCCAGTCCCGGCCTCGTCGTTCAATAGACAGAACCTTAGCATGCTCCGACAGGGTCTAGTGCTGCAGGGATCCGACGTAACGTCGGCAGATAGATACGGCGTGGCTGACATCCGCCAGGTATATAACCCCCCGACAGAGATGCCCCGGATCGACCGCTGTGGTGTTGCTTTCTTGTTTTCTGATATCTCTCCGGGAGTACGATTGCTGTTGATCCCGTCTGGTGTATTCTCTCTTGTCTTGGATCCTGTTTTTGGGTGATTGTTGCACGGCATCTCCATCATGACGGAGGTCATCACGGATAAAGACCTCATGGCCGAGAAGGGCGAGGTGGCCCAGGAGGAGGTCTTCCATCTGACCCAGCTGACCGACGAGGAAAAGGTCGTCGAGAAGCAGCTGCGGCGGCGCATTGACTCGTTGATCATGCCCATGGTCATTCTGGTGTATCTGATGAACTATATCGACCGGTAAGGCGCACCGCCCTCAGCCCCCGGCACCATCGCGAACCCCTGCTGACCGATGGATCCGACAGCAACAACTATGCCGCCGCCAAACTCCAGGGCCTCACGCGCGATCTCAACCTGACCGATGCCGAGTACCAGACCGGTCTGTCGGTGCTCTTCGTCGCCTACATCCTCATGCAGGTGCCGTCCAACCTGCTCCTCAACTACATGGGCCGGCCCTCGCTCTATCTCGGCTTCTTCACGACCGCCTGGGGGCTCGTCTCGACCCTGACCAGTCAAACCCACAACTACGCCGGCATTGTCGCCTGTCG
This sequence comes from Aspergillus olivimuriae, assembly GCA_003719415.1. Taxonomy (NCBI): domain Eukaryota; kingdom Fungi; phylum Ascomycota; class Eurotiomycetes; order Eurotiales; family Aspergillaceae; genus Aspergillus; species Aspergillus olivimuriae. The sequence goes on from RHLO01001038.1 coordinate 5,033, forward strand.
CTTCCTGCTGGGTCTCGTCGAGGCGCCCTTCTTCGCCGGCGTGCTGTTCTACCTGTCCAAGTGGTACACCCGGAAGGAGCTCGCCCTGCGCATGAGCATCTTCTACTCCGGCTCGCTCCTGAGCGGCGCCTTTGGCAACCTCATCGCCGCCGGCATCCTCAACGGCCTGGACGGCCACCGCGGGCTGGCCGCCTGGAAGTGGCTGTACATCATCGAGGGCGCCATCACCATGTTCGTGGGCCTCCTCGTGGCGACGCTGCTCCCCGACTTCCCCGATACCTGGCGGCTCCTGTCGCCGGAGATGAAGCGCGTCGCCAACCGGCGGCTGGCCATCGAAGCCGCCGAGGCCGACGTCGACGAGGCCGGCAAGATGAGCCAGATCAAGGGCATGAAACTGGCGTTCACCGATATCAAGACCTACGTGCTCGCCGTCGCCTACATGTCCATCACGGGGGCCAGTGGATTCCAGAATTTCTTCCCCACGCTGACGGCCACCCTCAAGTACAACGAGACCATCTCGCTGCTGCTCGTCGCGCCGCCCTACATCTTCATGGTCATCTACAGTCTGACCCATTCGTACCTGTCCGACCGCCTGGGCAGTCGCTTCTGGTTCTTCATCTACCCGATCCCCATCACCATCGTCGGCTTCGTCATCTTCATGGCCACCGATAACTTCGGGGCCCGGTACTTCTCTTTCTTCCTGATGGTCTTCGTCTTCGCCCAGAACGGCACCGTCTACTCGTGGATCGCCAACGCGATCCCCCGGCCCCCGGCCAAGCGCGCCGCGGCGTACGCTTTCATTAACAGCATCGGCAACTCGGCCAGTATCTGGACCCCGTATACCTATCGCGACGGCGACGAGCCATACTTCCGGCCGGCCATGGGGGTGTGCATCGCCCTGCAGGTCCTCGGCGCGCTCTGTGCCATTTTCATGTACTTCCATCTGCGGTCGCTGAACCAGCGTCAGGCGCGGCTCGAGGACGAAGACATCACCCTGACGGACAAGGAGATGGCGCGGCTGCAGCACACGGCCGCGGTGGAGAATATCACCGTGGCCGAGGCGCGCGTGTTGCAGAAAGGATTCCGATATATGCTGTAGGGGGTATGACGCAGCGGGGGGAGTGGGGTTTCTTGTATATAATGACTGTTTACTCCGTACGTCGGACCCCCTTGATATCCCTTCCGCCAAGGGGTCACCGGGCGAGCATATGAAACAACACTTAGTTGGAATGAAGTGACATGACATCATCCGTCGGGCGCCCGAGAGTGATTCATTCCGCATGGCCCTTGGGCTCCACTGGGGGGTGTAAGAATGGACCCTTGGAATCCGACCTGGACGCATCCGGCCGCACCTGCAGCGCACCCGCGGAGGACCGGCGACTCGGTGCCGTCATCCCGCCGCGTGGAGTTCGTATTCCTGGTGATGGAGGTCCCCTGGCTGGGTGTACCTGTGGGAGTGTACTGGGTCGTTGTCGCGGTGTTGACCAGGGCGGGGAGGACTTGTCCTGGGTGGTCCGGATGGTCCGTACTGCGGTCTCAGGGTGTGGCGTTTCCAGCTCGACGCGTATCGACAAGCTTCTTCCCCCCATGATTCGCGTGCGACGAATCGTCTCGCTCAATAGTCCACTCCCATTTGCCTCGATGCAGAGGTTCCTGTCAGTGGCAATCCACCACATGGCTGTCCGCCTGTCCCCGCTCCACCCGATGGGATGGCGACTGTGGCGCTCTGGAGCTCGCCTCCCGGAGACTCCTTGAAGAGACTCATAGGAGAGACTCCCGAGAGGATTGGTGGATGCTGGAGCGTTTGCCTCTCCGTGTCCTGTTCCGGCCTCGCGTGGTGGTGGCACTGGATCGTCTGGCTGGTTCATGGTTCAGCTATCAAACGAACCACTTCCCCGGCGATCGCCCTGTCGCTCGTCCCGGCTGCATTTCGCACGGTCTGCCGTGTGGGAAGCGTCCGACGACGTAATGGGGGTCCCGTCGGGTGGGTGATGACGATGGGTGGCCGATTATTGAGCCGACCGATGAGGCGGCTGAGCGTCTGGTTTCGCGACGCAAACTGCTTGCCTTGGTCCCTGGGACCGTCCGGGGCCATGGGGGATGAGAGTGTCGCTCTGGATGCCCCGCGTGTGTGTGTCGATCAACAGCTGCGCGTCGGGCCGGTCACGGGGTGGGAGCTGGGGAAATGGCGCAATGACCTCATCCCACATGGCGGAGAGCGTCTCCAGGGGCCCCAATCACGCAAGGGAGACGAGTGATGTGAGCGGACGGAGGACAATCGTCCGTCCTGCATCATCATTCGCCGCGTTGGGCGGACGTCGGTCACGTGTCCACCGGGCCCTTCTCGCGCGGCGAAAGTATATAGTCTCCGCCACCCGACACTCTTCAAACGGTCTTCAAATATCATCAGTCTCCCATTCCCGCGCGAGAGAAACTTGTTTCGTTCGTTCTCTCTCCTTCCCAAACACCGATCCTCCTCAGCCATCCCAGCCGCAGTGCTTCCCACGTGTCTCCCGACCCTTCCCCGCAACTCCCGTCGATCCTCACCATGTTCGTCGAAGCCTCGCGTCCGTTTGTCCGTGCGGGTGGCAACGCCCAGCTCACTCGATCCTTCTCCATTGCCGTCCCCGCGCGGAAAGAAGGCGAGCTGTATGCCACCAAACCCCGGGGTTTCCTGGCTGAGTATGTCGTCTCCCCCTGACCCTGTCTGTGTCGCGCCGGCGGTTCCTGCGGCCCTTCCAGTCCATGACGTCATCCCGGCCCTCGATCATTCTCCCATGCCATCCTTCCACTCCATACCGCGGTTCTAATCATTCACCCTCTTTGCTCAATACACTGTAATTGTGGGAACTAGACTAATAGCGGTCGACAGTGTCACCCCCAATACATCGCGTCCGGTACGTCGCGAGTCGTCCGAGAGCTATTACGTCCAGGCGCTGCAGGCGGAGCAGCTGCGGGCCCTGCGATACAAGGTGCTGCAACAACGACAGACGCTCGAGGAACTCGACCGGTTCATGTAAGTCGTCCGGGTGCTGTCGCGATGGCCGATCACTGACAATGACCGACAGGACTCTCCCTGAACACGTCAAGTACAGTGCGACCCATCAGGGGAGCCAGGGGCCGAGTCAAACGTTCCGGGATTTCTGAAAGTTCCCTTTCGTCTGTCACATTCTCTTTCTCTCTGGACCTGCGCTTTTTTTCTTGCATTCCATACATACCCCAGACCCAGTCATAGAGAGGCATCGTCGCTGTGGATCATTGAGTGATCCGGGCGCGGCGGCCGTCTTCCCCCACCGATTGTCAAGCTGGACCTGATAGTGAGGGGGGTTGGGCAAGATTTGTAGATACCACGTGTGCATGTTATACGATTGATCGGACAATTTAAACATTAAGTTGCATCCTTCGAGCTCTGTCCGTAGCATTATAGTGCATCTGTGCGAGGGATCCCCCTGACCAAGCAGACCAGTCATCCACCTATGCCTCGGTTACTATCGGCCAGGACACAAGCAGGCGAGTTGGCCAGAAGACCGTAGTAGTAGATATGCGATAAAGTCGCAAGCCTGCTCGAGAGTCACAACGACGAACAGCCCGTCGGCGTCTCGGAGATGGAAAAGCGCGAGGCCGGCATGTCCCCACTGATCGGGATGGATCGATCGATGACGAATGCTCCCCGCTGCTCCCAAGATTGGGCATTCCTGCTGGGGCCTGGCGCGAGATCGATCATAAGGCAGGAGGCTGGATGGACCCCCGATGGATCACATGTATCTCCGACAGGTCGACCGCGATCGTCCGTTGACACCCAATGACGCGGGTGGTCGATCTTGTTGCTATCCTGTTGGATCAACCCGCCGACCAGACACCGGCTCAGGAGCTGTGTAGGGGCGCAGGGAGCTCGAGCACTCGGTATCCAGACTGGCGGGCAGTCCAAATGCTTCCATCCAGGATCGACCATGTTGCCGGATCCTTCCGACCGCGCAGAGGCTGCTGTGCCGTGGGATTGGGTACGTCATTCGAGCCCGTCGGGACGAGGAGAACCTCGATGAGAAAGATGAAACTTTCGGTTCCCAGCCGAGCTGTGGCCCGCTGAGTCAATGCATCGCATGTCCCTGTCCGGAACGGGGAATTTTCCCTTCCCAAACTCCGAAACCTTCACAGCGGTCCGGAAGATTGGAACCCCTGTATCTCCAGATCGTCTGAATGGTGGTCCACGTTGGAAACCGGTTCTCATTCATCCATCGCATGCCAATCCTGGGGGCCGATGCTTGCGGCACTGCCCCCATTCGCAGGTACCTAGGTAGCGATCTGCCCGAATCAGCGGGGATCCAGTGCCTCGGGGAGAATCTCGAATGGCGTGGGGATTCTGTTGAGAAAAGTTCCAACCCTGTCCGGGGAGATCTAGATTGGTGGACAGGCACCCAGTGCACTGGGAGAGATCAGAGGATGTATACCGAAGGATGTAGATGGAGGTCCCTTCGAGTCCTGGTTCGGCCTGCACAAAGCCTTGGGGCCAAACCGTCTCGCCGGGTCGCCGTGATATTAATAGACCACGCTGAAGGCATCTTCTCCCAGATATCGATCGACATGAAAATCATCCGAGGGCTCGGAATGCGACAGAAGCCGACAGCACTTCCGCTGACTCAGACAGGGATGGCTCATGAGTCAGCGGGAGTTGGACTTGATAGAGCTCCGTGATTGGCGACCCGCATCCCGCTGAGTCAGCGGAAGCCGAGCGCCAGGCGGAATGTCCAAAGGCCGACGCCGAGCCAGGCAAATTGCCGCCGCTCGCCGCCTCGCGACTCGTTTCCGGTCGGTTTTTGGGCGATGCGCCTGGAGACCCGGATACGTCTCAGGCCGCAGACATGGGTCTACGGCGCAGGGCCACCGACCCAGTGGGTGCGAAGAAACTTCCGATCAGCGCGGAGATCTCGTCCGACGTCGACACCAGAGACGAAAACCACGCCCCACATCGCTTACGGGCGAACAATCTTTCCGATGGTTCGACCGTTCCGGTCCCCTGAACGCCGTCAGATATGGTGGGCAACGCCCCCATCGCTCGCTGATAATCGCCGCCCGAACTGGGATTGATTGGATCACCCATTCAATCGTCGGTGGACCGTCGCGATGGAGACTCGGCGTCGGTCTCGCAGTCTCAGGGCCCGTCCGCCCCTCGACCCACCCTGGGAAAAAATGCGCCCTTATATACTCCGCAACATCGCCCGCCCCGGGTCAGAACTTCGCTCCCAGCAGCAGAACCCATTTGTCTCTCGCAATTTTATTCGCTCCCTGTGATCTCCGGGTTGTCCATAGCCATGGAGGACCAGGGCCATATCCCCTATCCGGGGTCACCCCCTTCCGACAGCCGAGATGATACTGATAGCACTGCAACCGTCATGGGCGATGACGTCCCCCCGCATGCCTCGCGCACCAACAAGAGTCGTGAGGAAGACTGGGCTTTGATGCCCCAGGTGCGCCAGCAGAATGCGCAGAATGTCGAGTCCGGCTTCCACCGTCGCGAACTCGGCGTCACCTGGAAGAACCTCAACGTCGAGGTCGTCAGCGCGGATGCGGCCGTCAACGAGAACTTCTTCTCCCAGTTCAACATCCCCCAGCATGTGAAAGAATCCCGCAACAAACCCCCGCTGCGATCCATCCTCAACAACAGCCATGGTTGTGTCAAGCCCGGAGAAATGCTCTTGGTGCTGGGACGGCCGGGGTCGGGCTGTACCACGCTGCTGAAGATGCTGGCCAACCGTCGCGCAGGATATCGCTCCGTGGAGGGCGATGTTCACTACGGTGCCTTGTCCGCCAAGGAGGCCACCAACTACCGGGGCCAGATCGTGATGAACACCGAGGAGGAAATCTTCTTCCCGACCCTGACCGTGGGAGAAACCATGGATTTCGCGACCCGCCTCAAGGTGCCCTTCCACCTGCCTAAGGGTGCGAAATCGGCCGAGGAGTATCGGCTGGAGACGAAGAAGTTCCTGCTGGAATCCATGGGCATCTCTCACACAAACGATACCAAGGTCGGAAACGAATATGTCCGGGGCGTCTCCGGGGGTGAGCGCAAGCGTGTCTCCATCATTGAATGTCTTGCCTCCCGGGGGTCCGTGTTCTGCTGGGACAACAGCACACGCGGTCTCGACGCCAGCACCGCTCTCGAATGGACCAAGGCTGTCCGGGCCTTGACGGATGTCATGGGCCTGTCGTCGATTGTGACCCTGTACCAGGCCGGGAACGGAATTTACAATCTGTTCGACAAGGTGTTGGTCCTGGATGAGGGAAAGCAAATCTACTACGGCCCCATGAAAGAGGCTCGTCCGTTCATGGAAGATCTCGGATTCGTCTGTCGCGAGGGCTCCAACGTCGCCGATTACCTCACCGGTATCACCGTCCCCACCGAACGCAAGATCCGACCTGGCTACGAGAGCCGGTTCCCCCGCACTGCGGAGGCCATTCGAACCGAGTATGAAAAATCGTCCATCCATTCTCGCATGGTCGCCGAATACGACTATCCCACGAGTACTGAGGCGCGACACTGTACCGAGGAGTTCAAACTTTCCGTCCGTGAGGAGAAGAGCAAGAAAGTCCCCGACAGCAGCCCTATGACGGTGGACTTTATCGATCAGGTGAAGGTCTGTATCGTCCGGCAGTACCAGATTCTGTGGGGAGACAAGGCCACCTTTATCATCAAGCAAGTGTCGACCTTGGCGCAAGCGTTGATTGCTGGCTCACTGTTCTACAATGCGCCCAACAATTCCGGCGGTCTCTTCGTCAAGTCCGGTGCTCTCTTCTTCTCCCTGCTCTACAACAGTCTGCTGTCGATGTCGGAAGTCACCGAATCCTTCAGCGGCCGACCCGTGCTGATTAAACACAAAGAATTCGCCTATTTCCATCCCGCTGCTTTCTGTATTGCCCAGATCACGGCCGACATCCCGGTGCTCCTTTTCCAAGTGACGATCTTCTCGCTGGTGGTCTACTTCATGGTCGGCCTCACCATGTCCGCCGCGGGTTTCTTCACCTACTGGATTCTTGTTTTCACTGTCACCATGGTCATGACGGCTCTTTTCCGCGCCGTGGGTGCTCTCTTCACCACATTCGATGGCGCGTCCAAGGTCTCTGGTTTCCTCATCTCCGCCCTGATCATGTACACCGGCTACATGATCCAGAAGCCGCAGATGCACCCCTGGTTCGGCTGGATCTACTGGATCAATCCGCTGGCGTATGGGTTTGATGCCCTCTTGTCCAGCGAGTTCCATCAGAAGATCATCCCCTGCGTCGGCACCAACTTGATCCCAACGGGTCCGGGATACGAAGGTATGCCCGATCACCAGTCTTGCGCTGGTGTCGGCGGTGCCATCCAGGGCAACAACTATGTCACCGGAGATCAATACCTGGCGTCCCTGTCGTACAACCACTCCCACGTCTGGCGCAACTTCGGCATCCTCTGGGCCTGGTGGGCGCTCTTCGCGGCGGTCACCATCATTGCCACCACGCGGTGGAAGGCGGCGTCTGAGTCCGGTAGTGTTCTCTTGATTCCGCGCGAGAGACTGGACAAGCACCGCCAGGTGGCGCGTCGCGATGAGGAATCGCAGGTGGACGAGAAGTCCAAGCCCCCGGTGGACGGTCACTCCGACGACGATGACATTGACAACCAGCTGGTCCGCAATACCTCCGTGTTCACCTGGAAGGACCTGACCTACACGGTCAAGACTCCGTCCGGCGATCGGGTGCTCTTGGACCACGTGTATGGTTGGGTGAAGCCGGGCATGCTGGGGGCCCTGATGGGTTCGTCCGGTGCCGGCAAGACCACCCTTCTGGATGTGTTGGCCCAGCGCAAGACCGAGGGCACAATCAACGGTTCCATTTTGGTTGACGGCCGTCCCCTTCCCGTCTCCTTCCAGCGTTCGGCCGGTTACTGTGAACAGCTCGACGTCCACGAGCCCTTTGCGACCGTGCGTGAAGCATTGGAGTTTTCTGCCTTGCTGCGCCAGGCGCGTGATACCCCCGACGCCGAAAAGTTGAAGTATGTGGACACGATCATCGATCTATTGGAGTTGCATGATATTGCCGATACCCTGATTGGCCGTGTGGGCGCTGGATTGAGCGTTGAGCAGCGCAAGCGCGTCACCATTGGTGTGGAGTTGGTCTCGAAGCCCTCCATTTTGATCTTCCTGGACGAGCCGACCTCTGGGCTCGATGGCCAATCTGCCTACAACACGGTCCGATTCTTGAGGAAGTTGGCCGACGTGGGCCAGGCGGTCCTAGTGACGATTCACCAGCCCTCCGCCCAGCTGTTCGCGGAATTCGATACGTTGCTTCTGCTTGCCAAGGGTGGCAAGATGGTCTACTTTGGTGACATCGGCGACAATGGTCAGACCGTCAAAGACTACTTTGCCCGCTATGGCGCGCCGTGTCCGAATGAGGTGAACCCTGCGGAACATATGATCGATGTCGTGTCGGGTTCGCTCTCCCAGGGACGCGACTGGAACCAGGTGTGGTCCGCATCCCCCGAGCATCAGAAAGCGGTGCAGCAGCTCGACCAGATCATTTCCGACAGCGCGGCCAAGCCCCCGGGTACCTTTGATGATGGAAAGGAGTTTGCTACCTCTCTGTGGACGCAGACGCTGATTGTGAGCAAACGCATGTGCGTCGCGCTCTTCCGCAACACCGACTATGTCAACAACAAGATTGCGCTCCACATTGGATCGGCCCTCTTCAACGGGTTTTCGTTTTGGATGATCGGCGACAGCGTGGGCTCCATGCAGTTGCGCCTGTTCACCATCTTCAACTTTATCTTTGTCGCGCCGGGCGTCATCAACCAGTTACAACCGCTTTTCTTGGAGCGTCGGGACATTTATGACACGCGCGAGAAGAAGTCCAAGATGTACTCGTGGAAGGCGTTTGTGACGGCGCTGATCGTCTCGGAAATCCCGTACCTGTGCCTGTGCGCCGTGTTCTACTTTGCCTGTTGGTACTATACGGTCGGCTTCCCTACGGCGTCGGACAAGTCTGGTGCCGTCTTCTTCGTCATGTTGATGTACGAGTTTGTGTACACGGGCATTGGACAGTTCATCTCGGCCTACGCCCCGAACGCCATCTTTGCCTCGCTGATCAACCCGCTGATCATCGGGACGCTGGCGTCGTTCTGTGGTGTGTTGGTGCCCTACCAGCAGATCCAGGCGTTCTGGCGCTACTGGATCTACTGGATGAACCCCTTCAACTATTTGATGGGGAGCATGTTGACCTTTACCATCTTCGATGTGGAGGTGCAGTGCCGGGATTCGGAATTCGCCCTCTTCGACCCGCCCAGCGGCGAAACGTGCGGCGACTATCTGGCCACGTATCTGGAGGGGATGGGGGCACGGATGAATTTGGTGAATCCGGGGGCGACGGCCGACTGCCGGGTGTGTCAGTATACGCGGGGGAGCGACTACCTGGCGACGATCAACCTGAATGATTACTACTACGGATGGCGGGATGCGGCGATTGTGGCGTTGTTCGCGCTGAGTTCGTATGCGCTGGTGTATGTGTTGATGAAGCTGCGGACGAAGGCGTCCAAGACGGCCGAGTGATGGCCGGGTTTCTTTTGCTGGATGGTGGTGGGTGCATTTTCGGGCGTTGTCTGCTATATCCTACACCTTTCCTATATTTTAGACCTTAGATCGATAGACGCGGTCTCTTCTGGACAGCGATGCGTGTCACGCTCTTTAATATATTTTTTTTTTCTTCTGTCATCGCGAACCTCATAGAAAGACGACGGGGTGGGATGTCGGATCGAGACATGATAGGACCTTGTATACTTCTGGTGCGGCCTCAGGCTGCGGCATCAGGTGAGCGGACCAACCCTAACGCTGACACCCGCACACTCATTCGTGAACCTCTTCTCTCCGCCCCTCATCCGACCGGATCCAACGCGACAAGAGACGGCGTCCTGCAGGTGTTTCGAGATCTCTCTCTCTCTCTCTCTCTCTCTCTCTCTCTCTCTCTCTCGCTCGCTCTCCTTCTCGGGCTAACCGCCACTATTTAGGCCCAGACCCCCCGACCAGATGAACGACAGGCACCGTTGCCACTGGATCCACGCCGGCCCACCAGGAACCGTCCGCACCCACAATGCCATTCTCACACACATCAAGACTATGACAACTCATTCGTCCCTTATCGTCGTGCGGGATTTACTATGTATAGGACGCTCCACCCGGCGTCTCTAGCGCCCGGCGAGCCGGTTATCGCCTGTCACGGACGCTTCTAGCCAGACGGTCTCCACGGACTCGCGCGCCGTGACGCATCAATCATGCGTTCTGGGCCGTCCGACGCTTCTGTTGTGATGTGACGGATGTGACGGCGCGGGGGTATAAGAATCCTGGCCCATCCCCCATCGCCATCGCGACCCCGC
>RHLO01000104.1:0-13155 GCA_003719415.1 Aspergillus olivimuriae
GTCTCGGGAGGCACACGACGGGAGTCACGGGCGGGTGGGCTGACTCGGAACCCCCCCCAGTCAGTTATCTGATCCGGATCGTGCATGTCTTACGGCGGGGGGCAGCCTGTCCCGATCCGGGAATCAGGGAACCGGCCATTCAGACCAGTTCCACCGGATGATCCTCCACAGGACCAGCCCAGGGGAAACAAGACCCCTGCTGGCTCCAAGCCCAGGAAGACTTTGGACGGAGTGCTCGGTTGGGGGAGGAATGACAGGTGAACCGAGGCCCTCTGCATCCGGATCAGATTAGATTCGGTGACCGGTATCCGTATTACCCATCCGAGACCAGATGACCCTGATGACTGTACATAGTAGTGCTCAGTGCGTCTCCACGGAGATCGCAGGTCGAGTCGCCCCTCTACACAGGAGTCCCCCGGGGAGGGACAACCGATCGAACGCTCACAGGGAACGAACGATCTGGCGATGGCAAATGCAGTGGAGCGAGACCGGAATCAAGGACCCGATACGGCCGGTACGGGGTCATGACGTTTCCCGGAAAACGCTGGTGGCGACCGATGAATTCATTCTCTGTCCGTCCCGGTTCTTCCCTGCCGGCTGTTATCTGATGCGCCCCAGACCCCCTTCATCTCTCCTCTCTTTCTTCACTCTCTTTACTTCTGTTCCTTTTTCTCTCTTCTCTCTCTCTCTTCTTCCCAGCCTAATTGACAACTCTAAGCACTACGGCACCACCCCAACAGCCGCCGCCTACCATCCCGCCCGTCCGTGCCAGCGTCCGTTCCTCATTCACGCCTCGATCCCGTCGTTCAACCGCCATTGACGGCTCCACTTCTCGCGAGCGCAGTTCCGCCGCCGTGGACAGACCCGCTCGGTCGGTCTGCTCGTAAAACTCCTCCCCCTCCAACCATCGCGGTCCAATTTTTCCACCGCCGGTCATTCCTTCGTCCTCCACCATTGTCGCTCTCGCAACCTCCGGCGCCCGGCGAGTGGCCTCTTCTCTCCCCTCGCTCTGCCCGCGTCTTCCCGTCAGACACAAACTCACCATGGGTATGCTCTGTCCTGGCCGCCTCCGGCCAGGGGACCTCGGCTCCTGGCCGTCAATGGATCGAGGCGCTCCGTACTGACCCCGTCTCCCATGTCCAGTCCACGCAGTCCTCTCGCCGCCGTCGAGGCCCACGGCCACGACCTCGTGGCCGACGAATCCCACCGAGGGCGAACACCGAATCCCCGTGTCCTCGACCTCGCACCCCGACAACCCTGTCCCCGAGGAACCTCGGGGAGTCCGTTCCCTATCCGTCACCGACATGAGCTTCAGTAGCTCCTCCCCCTCATCCAACGAGACCGAACTCACGCCGAGCTCGGAGGCACCCTCGACCGCTCTGACGGAGCCCATCTCCGACGTCGATGAGGGCCCCCGAAAGTCCGAAGCCGAATCAGGCCACCAGCGCCGCGCCTCTACGGTGCTGATCTCCCAAAATTCCGAGGATATGAGACGCATCCTGGAGTCTGTGGGCAGTGCAGGGACCCAGAAAGTCCAGCCTCTGTGTTGTGGCGGGGGATGCTGCCGGAGTCAACCGCTGCACAAACTCCCCGTCTCCGGGACGAATGTCGTCACGCCCCCCGATAACAAGGCGTACCATGACCTCAATCTGAATGTGGAACTCCTCACGTTGGATAGCGAGCTCTCCAGCGTGGCCGATCTCCCGGAACAGACGGTCACCTTCTCCTCGACCATCCCGGCATCCGCCGTGCACATGGAGCTGGGCCCGTCGGACCACCCGCCCCCCTTCGTGCAGCCCCATCCGCCGTACAATGTGTACCGGGCGCCTCTCCACCATGCCCGAGAGCTGACCAAGCCGGGCGCGGAGAAGCGCACCTATCACTTTGATATCGATGTCACCGACTACCCGGCCGAGAGTGGCATGGTCGACTTTGTGGTGGGGGGCGCCATTGGCGTGTGCCCCAAGAATAAGCCGGAGGAAGTGGAGGATATCCTGGATCTCCTCGGCATTCCCAAGTATCTCCGCGACAAGAAGGTCAGCGTCCGGACCACCAAGGGCCGCTGGCCCACCATCTGGGGCGATGACCAAGCCCGGGAGTTGATCACGACCCGGAGAGAACTCCTCAGCTGGTGTTCGGATATTCAGAGCTATGCGCCGTCGAAGAGCCTGTTCCGATTGCTGGCAGAGTATGCCAGCGAGCCGAGCGAGAAACAAATCCTGCTGTTCCTGTCTTCCGCCCAAGGCCAGGGGGCCTTCTGCGACCTGCGCACAGCCTCGCACGTCACCGTCTCGCAGCTGCTGCATGCCTTCCCGTCCACGCACCCCCCGTTGGACCACCTTCTGTCCGTGCTCAACACCCTGATGCCTCGCTTCTACTCCCTGTCGCAGGACCCACTCATTTCCTGTTCTCGGAAGGGCTCCCAGTGTCGTCGGCTCGTCGAGGTGGCCGTCTCCGTCGCCGAGTCCAAGGACTGGAAGGGCGGCTGGCGCACCGGGGTCGGGTCCGGGTATCTCGAGCAACTGGCGCGCCAGGTGATCGACGCCGAGAAGAAGGGCATTGACCCGAAGACCCTCGATCTCCACATCCCCATGTTCCGCGGTCTGATGGCCAACCCCTTGGCCAAGCGGTTCGCCTCCGACGGCCCCATGCTGCTCATCGGCGCTGGGGTCGGGATTGCTCCCTTCCGGGGCTTCGTCCAGCGCCGCCTCCAGTCCGCCAACTGCGCCAACAAGGTCTGGGTCCTCCAGGGCGTGCGCGACTCCCTCTTGGACGAGCTGTATCGGGGCGAATGGGGCGTAGATGAAGAAAAGGTGCGCACCGTCGTGCAGAGCCGCCGGGGAGAGAGCATGTACGTCCAAGAGGAGGTGCGGCACCAAGCCGACCTGGTCTGGTTCGTGATCAATGCCTTGGACGGTCGTGTCTTTGTCTGCGGCAGCGGCAAAGGCATGGGGGAAGGGGTCGAGCGTGCGTTGGTCGATGTGGCCATGGCCAAGGGTAACCTCAACGAAGAGGAAGCCCAGCTCTTTTGGGACAACAAGAAGGAAGCGGGTCAATATATTGCTGTAAGTCCCGACGCCTGAGAACTTTCCTCACATCGCACTAACCAACCACTAGGAAACTTGGTGATTATGTAGACTTTTTGCTCTTGCATTTTTTTTTTTTTTTTTCTTTTCTTCGCCCTGATTTTCTAATTCAAGAGGTCTCTGGGGCCTCTGACTGTACGATCATGCGAGTGGAAACATACATCGCAGCTGGTTGGATGTATACTTGCGATTTATCATTTCTGGGATACACTGTTGATTTGTTTGATCATTGTCATTAGCGGGGTGGTTCTTCTGTTTTATTCTTCTATACCTGGTTGATCCAGCCTTTGTCCAGATGATGGGGTGCATCTAGATTACAGTGGTAGCAATACCTATTGACATATGGCATTGAATTTGAAATTGGGACTGTTGCACTCAAGTTAGGAGTTTCTCGGTCATCCGGCAATCGATCGCCCCGGACTTGTGAACGTAACGCTGCAAGGCTGCATACTTGGTCAGACCTTGGGGAGTCGCCACGGTCCACTTCACCAATGAAGTCGAAGTAGACATCGTCCCTCATATCCCTATGCGACAAGTCTTCGGTTTACAATTTTCTTCCACTACAGAACTCAAGAGCGCAGACTATTGAACCTTTGAATCTTTGACAGTAGGATGTTTTTGAAAGCATTCCAACTCTGGAATCAGTGACCTCGACCCGCCGACCTGATCTAGCAGCAGAGACTCTCGTTCGCACACACACACACACTCTCTCTCTCTATATTGATCATGACATACAGCCAGCCATTCTCTATAACGATGGTCTAGTCTTTGTTGGCAAAGCTACATACTCGAGAACATCCACAAACACGGTCTTTCCCAACCACTACCACGGGATCAACAACCTCATCGATGAAGTGGCACTAAAGGAGGGGATCTTATACTAGAGGTCACACAACGCATGTCCCAAAGTTCCTAATAACATTGCAACCAACATGACCGACAAAACCATGTGTTCCCCTCTGGACATCAACGCTGCTCGCCTCTACACAGGGGTTGCTCAAGTGGAGTTTCATATTTAATGTATGTATAGCGGTTGCATGTTCGTATTTTCTAGGCTGTCCATGCGATTTTCATGCTTCGAGTGTATCTGTGGACATGATATTCTGGCTTATGAAGGGGAGAGGGAGAGCTACTGGGAACTATATCTATCGAAGAAACCAAGTAGAATTCACCGTTTGAAATCTGGTATTTCTGAACGTACAACCGCTTGATTTATTTGCTAAGAAACCAATGTCTTCCCTATGTGCTAGACAGCTCCTAGAAGCAGGGAACCATATGTCTAAGCTGTAAAAAGTAGAGTCAAGAGTGCAACAAGCAGAGACTCCGATAGATGGTGAACTTATGCTCCGTAAGCAATCGAGAGATACCGTTCATTGCGCCTATACAAAACGGGAAAGACTTCAATCTAGGCGGATTAGGGGGACATATGAAAACGATATTGAATGATATGGCGGGTGGACTAGTCCAAGGATATTTTGGGTTGCCTCCAGTTCCTGATCCATTTGGTGCTTGCTGTTCAACATGATCATATCGAACAAGAAACAAGGAGAAAAGGGAGAAAAAACAGACAGCCAAAGAAAGATACAGAGATGTAGAGACGTAGAAAAGACTAGGACCTTATATCAATCCCGCACAGAGAGCTGGCAAGAGAGAATAAGGCTAATGAACGAGTCTGCTGCGATTCTGTATCGCCGCTCCAAATCGCAAGGTAGAGTTGACATGGCTAAAGCTTCTTGTCTATGGAGAACGTTTGACTGCTTCAGAATTATTCTTCCTCCATTTCTCGTACATGGTCTTTCCATTTGAAGAGAGCTCCCTCTGGAGCCTGAAGGCTTCACTCTCGTGCCACCTCTCAAATATACTATGATGTTGATCTCATTCCTGTGTGCATCATATCAACAATGATTGGGCGTCGCATTAAGGTTCTAAATCACGGTATTTCGCTAGAGGCCACCAACAGAGTCGACGTTAGATAGTGATCCAAGTGCCGCAATAAGTGTATTTTCGACGACATGATCAGATAACATTTTTGCTACTTCAAGGCCAAGATAGGGCGCTTTGTGCGGTTTTCAGATATGCAGAGGCTAGATGCACCTATATCACGTCGAAACTGACTGACGGATAGTCTCGGACTGCAGCCATGCTGTTCAAGAGCTTTCCACGATTTTTTGTGTCAGCATTCCATTAGCAAAAAAGCGGTTAAAAAAAAAATAACCATTTTCATCATGTTGGTACCTAATAGTCGTCGCATGATCTTTCGCAGATGGTGCACAGGGCACTGGCAAAGAGACGTGTTCGGATATGACCTGGTCGGATCTTGAAGGGAAAAATCATCATGGCGTATTCCTAGCTGTCGAGGTATCAGCTTCCCAATTGGTGTCCAAGGATCGAGTATCGGTGTAGACGAGAAGTACTAGCAGCAGCCCAACCAAAAATAAGCGAACGGACTACGCAGTTTGGACAGGGGTTAGTCCATGGCACTAATTCATGAACGAATCCAATTATACTCTACCGCAATTAGGCCCCGCGCTCATGCTATCTGCAGCAATCCTGCCGATATATCCAAGCGAGGCGAGCTGGATGGGGACCCAACCCCACCCTGCCGGCATTGTAGAACTAAACGGCTGGATACGAGTGCGGTGTGTAGTCCATCTTCATAATCATAAGACGCGGTCTGAAATAGACCATGATACAGGAGACTAACGACCAGTTTGCCTCGCCTTCGTGCATCGTTTAGGTACAAAATAGAGGAGCGGTTTTCCGAAATTAGGTATCACGCCCTTCTCCGCTTTTCCCGCGCATTACACCGATAAATTACAAGACCAGTCACACCGTTACCAGGGGGAGACTGAGCTGAAATCGCTACCTGTTCGCATTGCATGGATAGGTCGGGGATGTTCAGTGATGATTGCGAGTCAGTCGAGTTCTGCCCAACACCGGGAAGCACACGTCGCGGGAGGCCGATCCACCCAGGGACGGACGGAAGCCCTTGGGTGACATTGCATGTCACGACTCAACATGCCGCCGCACAGATCTCTGACAATGACAGTCGATCAAGAACCGATAAAAGTACATATGACTGAGCACGGACCCAGGCGATCGACAGTACGACAGCGGCCCAAATCCCGGAAACCAGGACAGCCCTCCCTCGACCCGTTCAAGTCGTCGGATCTGGTTGGCCAACGAGGCAATTCCAGGGCTGCTGAGTGGCGGAAAGTCTACCTGTTGGCATGCATGCATGTGCCACCTGGAATGCAGTCAAATTCTCAAGGTGGTTCTTGTCGGTGTGCCTTCGTCGTTTTGTTTTTTCCGAGTTTGGGGGCTCTCCAGCTCCTCAAATCACTCGCTCGAGCTGATCCAATACGATGGGATCATCTACCGCTATTTCATTTAGTCTTCTGACGTGGTCGGCCAGGATGATCCTCAGGTGTTTGGACCCGTATCTATCACTTGCCGTTTCGGATGCTGCATACATATTTTAGCGCTGGTGCGGGTCGTGCTGTATACAATCTGACAGAACAGGTGGTAGGCTGCCTGCGATGGGGCATCGGACTGCTGATTTGCTAGGAATTTAATTCAGGAAAGGATCGAGCGTGCATGGGGTTTATGGTATGGTATGAGACCGCTGGTCAGTAGTGCCCTCAGGAAAGACATGCATGCATGCATGCATGCATGCCTGTGAGATGCGCCTGAGAGTGGAAAGTAGAATTCCGTGAACCTTCAGCATGCGAATTTTCAGTCAGCCAGAAGTCGGGGCAGGGCGTTCGGAACCCAGCCTGCAAGCTACTCGGACAGCCAGATGGAAGGGAGAAGAGGAAAGTGGCTGAGGAGAGTGGCGAGTGTGCTTGCATCGCGTTGCACTTGCTCGATTGGTCTTGGAGGAGGGTAGCCCATTTCCCTTACCGCTCTCATACCTTGCAGGAATGGATCTCTGAGGCCTGGGGTTCGCTGCTTGCTTGGGTTGCCCCGCCTCTTCACGCTTTCTCCCAAGCATCCCCCATCGGCTCCTGCTTCTTCCCATGCTGACTACCTAGGCTTGGATATCCCAGACGAATCGCGAGGTAACCCGCCATGACTAATGCAGGGAGGGACAGCGGAAATGCTCGGTGATTAATTCATGTCTCGTCCTTCTTTGATGAGTGTCAGCTGTCTCGGCCGGCCGACGGGCGTATCGAAGATCTGCCGTTCTGACAGTGGGGTGCAGATGGGGGTTTCCGGGAACCTCAAGTCGAGGACAGAACACTACTGTTGGTAGACTCAACAGTCATCTGGAAGCTGTCCGAGCTGCGTGGATGCCTTCCCCCTTCGTATAATGGGGTATCACTCGCTCTGACTGGGTCCAGAGGGGCCATGACCCGGCAGTACGTGGATGAATGAGACCATCTAGCTGACGTCAACTGATCATAGTCAATGCAATGACCCTCCGTATTATTCACAGTGGCATAGTTTCCGTGCATGGAGCCGTTAGAACCTCGGGGGCACCGCACCTATCAATTCAGCCCAATCTGCGGCTCGTCCCTGTCAAGACCATTTCCCCATAGAGACTGCTGCGCTGGGCTCTGAAGGATGCGTCGTAGTCAAGCGAACATATCGCGGACTTTCCCTGGGTAGGAAGAGGGGGGAGAAATTGGAGGAAAGTGCAATGGCTCTTTGCCCTTGCCCAGAGCCCCCTCGCTTCGTATGAAAGGGCGTCTCTGACAGGAATGTGGCACAGCCACATCGTGATATACACCGCCATGTGATAGATCGGATAGATCCCGATATGCCTCCAGTCTCAGTACACGGTGCCCCTCGCGTAGCCACCCCCGTGCTTCCCGCATCGGCGATCGATCTCGTCACCTGTGGCACAGCACAGTCAATTGTGGATCCGATTCAGTACGTTTGACATGCCGGGTAGGGAATGACTCTCGCGGTGTCGATTAGGTAGCCTTTCGGGTGACCCTCCGCCACTGACATCAAATCCCGACGTGAACTCCCAAACCTTGTCCATGACTTGGGCAAGTCCTCGGCATCTGCTCCTGCACAGCATATCGAGGCCGTCAAAAGCTTATGGACCTGGATCGTACACGACAACTCGGGATCGGCATACTGCGTACTGCTTCCTGGGTGTCAATTGAGAGTCAGATCGATCGCGGCGGAAGCCACCCCCTTTTGCCGGACAAACGGAAGTCTGTCACGTCGGAAGCGAGCCTGCTGCGGCGAAGATGAGGCGAAAGAATGGACGAATGCCCGTCGTGAAGTCGAACACGCCGAACCAGCGGACCACGCCCCAACGGATGAGGGTGCGATATCCCGTTTCTGCTCGTTCCACGACGCCAGAGAAGACACGGCAGAACGGATGGCCATACCGGCAACCAACACCGTTCTCCCTAGCCGATTCCGACAGTTTGGAACTCGCTCTGAACTTTCCTGACGTGGTGACAACACCCAGGGTTCCCTCGAAAGGCAACGAATGAATCGGACAAGTGGATCGGGCATGGTTTCCCTTGGGGCGCATAAGGTTCAAGAATTCCGATCTAGATTGCAACCGTTCCATGGTCCCTCTTTTCGGACAGTAGCAGATGAGCCGAGGGGGGCCGCGCCTGCGTCGCTCCTCATTCTTCGCTGCGGTTCAGTGGACCCGATCGGAGCAGCTGAACGGCCGTCGGCAGGGGGGCGCATCTCCCAGGTACTTTTGGAGAGGGGAGGGCATGTTCAGGAGGGTCCTGGGAAAGATCCTACTATAGTATGAAGGGGCAGGGCGACCAAAATGCTGTGCGGAACGGCAATTGTTTGAACGGGTGATTGTGGTAGGAGGACGGGCAGGTGCCTCGGACATCTATGATCCCCGTGACACTCGGGCCTGAGAACGGGTTATCGGACATCTTTTGTGACAAGTCTAGTTGGCATGGTCATATTCTCCATACTTTTTAATATACAGCAAACAGAACTCTAAGGGATTCAATTCCAATTGTCATATACCCAGTTTCGCCCACACCATAACAAATCAAGATAGAAACAAAGAAAACAAGCGAGACAAATACCTAAAGAAACCTGTATAGAAGATCAAGAGATTCAACGCAGCCAAACACCACAAATGCATCGCAGAACTGGCAAGGATAATGAAAACAAAATGCCCAAAAGAACAGGAAGCTCAGCTGTCTTCCTCGAGAATCAGTGCGAAGTGCGAACCCACGCTATTACCATGCTAGATTGATCCCATGCAAAGCGATATTGGATTAGAAACGGTAAAAGGGTATCAGAAGATCTGATCGATCTCGGCTCGTTCAAGTCTTCAGTCGGTGGAGAAGAGGAAGAAATTTAAAAACAAAGGAAAGCAAAAGTCGAAAAGGCGGTCAAGGAAATTCGTCAGCCAGATTTCACGTTGATTCTGAAATCACGAGGTCATAAAATCTCGGATGGCATCGTTCACGGTGGGGAGGGACGGCTCAAGGCCTTGCGGCTAGTTGATGGGGCGAGGGCATCGACTCAGTCGACGCTTGATCCACATCACTGAAGGGAGACTGCCGTTGTGTGTCCAGGTCAGTCCCGCCATTACGCAGTTGGTTTCGAAGAGCAGGGAGTTGGCGTCGTCTGGCATTGATGAACCAGTTGCTGATCTATTTCCGACTGATTAGCCCAACCGTCCATACGCCAGATCTGTCGATCGGGATGAGTTACCTGGCTAATGGAGAGTCCTGTACGGGTCATGAACATCTGCTTGTCCTCTTCGCTGGGGTAGGGATGGTCTAGATGATCATGGAACCAGGCTCGGAGAATGTCGGTCACTGGCTTGGGGAGGTTGCCCCGTCGACGCTTGTTCTTCGAATCGACCGAGTCACCGAGCATGCTGAAGTTCTGTTGGGCATGCGACATCGGCTCGGAATCGCCCTGGTAAGGCATCGCAGGATACGGGAAGGGCACTTGGTGGCTGTGCATCACCGGGGGTCCGCCGTTTCCTCCATAAGCGTCGCGTCGATCCGCCATCTGCCCCGGAAGATTCGTTGGATAGCCAGGGCCACTCACTGGCGCACCACGGAATTCAGGAGCGGCGAATGACTCGGGGCGCGCGATGCCCCTCGTATCGGGGAACGGAGCAGTCGAAGCCCCCATGCCCCGTTCGGGAAGAGACTGGAGATCCCGAATCGGTGGCAGGATGGGGCTCGGTCCCCGCGAGGCATAGCGGGGGGCTGTATTAGACGTCTGAGGCGTACTTCCGGGGATTCGAGACGGAGCCGGTCCGTGATCTCTCATTGCGGCGGCGGGGTAGTCGCGAGCATCGCCCATGGGCATCTTGGCAGGTGGGTAATGAATGCGATCTGACATCGGTCGTGGGTTGGCGGCCATATCCTGGTGGGATGATGCGGGGCGCTCGCGCGCATGTTGACGAGCGGTAAAATACGAAGTCGATTCGATTTCGTCATGAAGATGCGGTGGTAGTAACTGTAGGGAAGAGATTAATCCATGGATCTTGCCAGGCATCAATGCCCCCGCGTGAGTGAGGCTGAGTGCTTACCTCGCGGAACGACGGCAAGGCCTGGGTATGATCGGCAGGAATGCCGCTGGCGTAAGAAATGGCCATCTTTTGTGAACCGTCGCCCAGTTCAGGGTACTGGGACATAGACAAATGGACTGGGGAGCAGCGTGGAAGCTAGACGCTGATCGCAGGTACCCCGGGATCGTTGGTGGTGGTAGAGGAGAGGACGGGATATGGGATGATCGCACACAGCAAGCGACCGACCCGCGGTGTTGACACGATCTCGACTGAGGGGTGTAGAGAAGAGGCTGGGAGGCGTGCTGATGGAGGCGTAAGACAAGAATGGGGGAGGGAGCAGGGCTGAGATATAGGCGCCCTGAGAGGATTATAGTTCGAGGGAGAGATGAAGTAATCAACGACAGGAAGCCAGGAAGACGGACAATTAAAGTAATAATGGGGAATGGAGGGAGGGAAGCAAGAGAATGAGGAAGCGGCGAGCGATGTTAAATGAAGAAATCGTGGGAAGTGGCCCCGAATAATAAATGGCAATAATTATTGGGGATGGTTGAAAATCGACCAGAGAGGAAATATGGGCGACAAATAATCCATCCCTCCCAGGCGCAGAGTTAAAGTACCTTGACATTGCCGCACACACGATGACGATGGATGGAGACAGCCTAGCTGACCCAAGGTTATGCAAGGTGTAGGGAGAGAGGCAGCTCAACAATTGGATCTGGGCTGGGTGGACCAGATCTGTTTCTTTCTTTCTTTCTTTTTTTTTTCTCGCTCTTTTTCTTTTCCTTTTTTCCCTTTTCTTTTTTCGTTCCATTTTTCCCTGTCCACTTTTTCTCTTTTTTTTTTTTTTTTTTTTTTTCCAACCTTCTCGGGATTTAATCACCTTTTTTTCCCTCCTACGGAGTACACTTGACTGGTTTGGTTATTGAATTAAATTATATTTTTTTTGGTCTTTTTATTCCCCTCCCAAAATCCTTTTCCTCACAATATTACCTACCTTACGTATGATCTCGTCAACCCCAGGTTCCCTACCTCGAAATGGAAGTGGCGCGTCCCCTTTCAATCTCATCGAGGACAATCGGTTTCTTGTCAACCATGCATCGGTTCCCGTCCGTCTGCACAACACCCGGTTGGTTCCCCCTCACCCAAAACGCCCCAGGAGAAAACTTGGGACGTCGCCTCCCCCTCACCCAGTCCGTCAGCTGTCCCATCCGGGCCAAGTCATCCATGGACGAGAGGCAAGAACAGGGGGTGAGTGGAGGGTGATCCCAGAAAACGACGATCGTGGGTGGAGTGGATACGGCAGCCACAAACTATCTACCCAAGGTACGGTCGACCGTCACTTTCTCCGTCAATGTATTAATACATCCGATACCATGGATACTTCCGTAGCCAACCTCAGCAGTCGTCGGGGAGTACCTGGGAGCGGAGAAGGGGTGTTTTTCCCCTCACCAGGGCGGTGATTCTATTGATTGGATCTTTTTTCCGCTGTTCCTCTTTGAAGAAATGGGATCTTTCGTACAGATCCCGTACGCTGGTTGGTCTTTGTTTCTTGATTTTCTATTTTCTATTTTCTGCTTTTTTCCCTCATTGATTTCTCTGGAACTTCAAGATGGATCCTGATCTGATTTTCTCCCTCCCCATCTCCATAAGGTTGTCTTGACAGATGGCGCCAAGGGAACAGATCTCTGGTGAGTACCCGCTTGTTCGTGTACAGGTGTACATGAAATGAAGGCAATAAGAAAATCGATATTGTTCAATCCTGAAAGAAAGATCCCGTATCGTTCCCTCACTCCATGAATCATTATGATCATTCTACCTACTCCGTACCGCAGCAACACTCCGATCGATCATCAATATTATCAACACCCGTGCGTGACTCGATAACGGCTCTCCGCGTTCCTGGAATCCCTGCTCCCCCCAGTAGTCCAAAGTTGGTGGAAGATAGGTAATATAGACGGTATTCTTCTTTCAGCCCTTCATTCGTTCCTACCTGCGTGTGCCCCTGCCTGCATGCTGATCGGTTCGGAGACCAAGTCCGGATGTAATCCGTGCGTATGGGGTAATGATTGTATGTATGGATTCATGCACAGCGGTAGGGCACGGACTTAGGTAGGTATGTGTTAGATTTGCGATGGATGGATGGGGTGTGGGTAAGTATGCATGTATGTGTTAATATCGGTCTGTTGGCTTGTCTGTCCCTGCCTAGCTGGCCAGCGGGATAGCTAGATGGATGCATGTCTTGAGGGACGGGGTTTCCCTCTTTTCACTCGCTGTGTTCCGAGGAGTTCTTTTTCCTACCCTGAGACCTAAAGGACTCGACTCGGAGGAACCATCCATGGCTGCCACATTGTTATCGCCCCGATTCAAATACTAATAATACCTGATCCATGCATCCTGCTCAGCACGTAGGGCTCTGGAGGGGCAGAATCAGGTAATGGATAGGTTCAACCTGGGGTTTCTTGATTTCGGTATATATTTTACAACGTCCATATTTATTGATTGATTGCGAAGGGGGTGTTCCTTTTTCCTTTTTCTTTTTTCTTTTTCTTTTTCTTTTTCTTTTTTTTTTTTTTTTTTTTTTTCTCTCCACTTTTT